>OX090903.1:15108660-15303660 GCA_944319695.1 Tiphia femorata | reverse complement strand
TGCGAGGCCCAGGTTTCTTGCTGGTTCAGCCTCTTCCGGCGCAAACAAAATAAGGAGAGAAGGAGAGAGTTCCCCCATCGAAAAGTAAATACCTTTGTCATCTCCGACTGAAGTACTTTACGCGAGTCGTTACGGACGGAGGGAAAAGGAGGTCGCAAGGAGGAATGCGGAGGAAGGACTTCTCTCCTACGGGAGAGAAAGTGGCAAGTTTTAAAATCACCTTCCAATCGGATAAACGTGGAATTACTCTGATTTGCGCCGTGATTCCGCCCTCCGGGACACGGCCCTGCTCTTTCCCAACCCACCGCGGGCCAAGGTCTGAGTGGCTAAGATGGCAAAGTTTCCGGCGGCGCGCGGCCGTAACGATCCTAGCGAGAAACTGCTACGCTATTTTTCCTTCGCGTACCCATTCCCGACCGAGGTCGTCTCCAAGTTTTGTTTTAATTCGCGGCAGAGTACGCGACTATTATTGTTACTCAAAGTTTAGCCAACTACCGGCAAAGTGAAAGGTGTCGCGAAGTTTTTTGGGCGCTTTAACTTTATACAGTAAACTGCCGGATCTTCTTCATCCATTACTTATTCATCACTTATTCTCTTTTTTTTCTAAAAAGAAACCTAGACTCGTCGTTTGCTTTCTCGATTCTCGTATGTAGGTTCAGCTATCGGATTTCCAATTCTTCGAATGGTGCGTCATCGTTGCACGCCGCGATGGACTCGTTGCCGTTCGCCAATATAATAGGATCCATGGGAATTACACTCGAGGAAATATCGAGTTGTTTCACGGTAACGAGATATTGACATTTAACACGATTGGTTTGAAATGCAATTTAGCTACGTAAGCAAACACTGTCGTTGCGAGCGGGGGAGTGGGCGGGACAGCGGGTAGCCCTTCCACAGCTCGCCCTATTACACACTGATATTATTAGGGTAAGCGTCTTTGCCAATGTAAACTCCAACTAGCGAGCCGAAGCCGCAGGAACCATTGCGCATAAGTTAAACAGCTAGAAATGAGAGGGATGGTAAGGAGCGACGCGACCGACGACGGTGGGAAATCTCTCAGCATTTCCGACGCCTGCTCGGTCCCCGAGATCGCCACAAAACTCATTATTTCTGCGAGCCTGCCGCAGAATTCAGTTTCAGTGGTCTGCGAATTCAAAAATCTCCGTGACGAAATCGATTATAAACCGACAATAATTTTGAATGACGCCAATAGGAAGCAAATTCATTGCTGCAGGAATCAGCATCTTGGAATTGTACGATACTCTGGTTTATTATATTCTTGTCCTCTCGTGATTCAATCATATTCGCGATATTGCGTAACGGCGCGTACCGTCGGCATGCAGAAAAGAATAAAGACATGGCCTGCGGGACGAGCGCGCGTCAGAAGCTCGTGGAGCGTTCGTTCAACGATTTTCCTCACGTCTCGCTCGACGGAGACTCGTGCTGAAAGATAAAGGATTTAAGAGCGTTGCTCGAGATCCTACGGAGGGCGTGAAGCCCCCCATCCTTGCTCTCTCTCGTGAATATCGAAAGCGAAGGTCACGTTTTAATGTCATATTTTATATCCGCACCCGAAGTCCGAAGTGGGCCGCGGGAAATCGAGCGTGACGTCGCATGGAGGCGTGTAGGCGCGAAATTATCCTGTCATTGCATGAATGCATGGGCTACTGTGGAACGAGAGAAAGTGAGTGAGCGCGAGGGAGAAGGAGGAAGAAAGAAGGGAGGAGAAAGAGAAAGAGCGAGAAAAGGAGCAGAATGGGGCGCGGCGGTGGGTCGAGCACTTTGTCGACTCCCCTAAAATATGGAGGTACCCGTCGCGCGTTCTCTTGGTCCTCCGCGGATAAGGAGAGAAGGACTCCTTACATATTGCGTCGGCACTGCATAAATGCATGTTATTCATGCAGCGCCGTCCGTCGAGCTTTGCCACCCCCGTTCCTTCAGTTTTCCCTTCTTCCTGACTCGCTTCTTCCTCATTTCTCTCTCTCTCTCTCTCTCTCTCTCTCTCTTTCTCTCTGCCTTCCTTCCCTCCTTCTTCACCAATCCATTCTGGACCCTTCCGTCTCCACTTCTCTTACTGGACTTTGACCACTCTAAAGGGGCACCCTTCGCGAGAGAAGCAGAGTTACGTAATGTCCAATTGTACGATTCATTAGTTATGTAACGGTCACCGACCGACCGTGTGTTTATTTGTCCTCGAAGCGAGGGGACTCGCTTGCGCGCTCGCTCGCTCGCTTATGGACATACCTACACACGCACATCCTGACATACGAACACGGATGCGCACGCGCTTAACACGCTCCACCATTTTCAACCCCCGTGAACGGACGGACGGACGATGGCGTGCACTTAAGCGATTGAACGAACCCATTGTGGCTTTTTCGAGCGAAACGGGCGGTATTCGCACTGTATTTCCGCGTGGCTCGCCTAGGTACGGCCGCGTGAAACTGCCGCACTGACGTTCCCGGAGATAGGCACGTAATCGCGGTAACCGTCCCCGCGCGTGGAAACCGCGTAAAAGATTTTCACAGATTTATTCAGAACCCGACGAGGGAGGGTTTACCGCTGTTGTCGTATGTAGATTTCTCTACTCGCCACCCTTCGTCGAGGGGGTGGTAATGGGTAAACCTTTTTTCCCCGAGCGCGAATCGATTTGAATCCGAATGCGATCTTCCTGTGTCTCGCCGTAATGTGAGTTTAGGGCGCGATATTGTTCTACGAGAATGAAATAGAATTCTTCAAATTCGAGCGACATTCGTCCTTATTGCATTCCACTCCTTGGAGCATAATGTCGAATCCCTTTGTCTTGCGGACGATCGTCAATCGGCGTATAAATAACGCCAGCCGACCCCACGCGTTGGTTAGATTCTTGTCTTTTAAAAGAGGCAGCTCATATAGAAAGTGCGAAGCAAATAGATCGCCGTCGGTAATAATCATAGGATCCAAAGAGAGTGGGGGGACAGGACGAAGGAGTAACAGACGACAGCGGAGTAAAAGACGCCGGAGTCGTGTCTTCGTCTCTCACCGACGTAGCTTGATAAATTCCGCTCATCCCTCATGATCAACCCCAAGGTAGTGCAGAGGTGCCTCGCTGCCGTCCACACCCCCCAAGCCCACATCTACCACCACCATGAACGCAACCTCCGATCGAGATCGCTGGGGAATGGGAGTCCTCGAATTTTTGGTGGTTAAAGCCTGGGTATCGGGCGATTACCTTGAAATATTGCCGGAATAAATCATCCCTCGGCGCACCGAGTGCCCCCGTCACGAGCAGGCATCAAATGAGATTGACTTTTTTTTACCCCTCACCCATCCCAAAAATCGAAGAGGACTCGATTCGGCCGCGTCGAAGGTTGCCCATCATGGAAATCATCTTGGGTCGGCGCGGATGATGATAAGATCTCGAAAGCAAACCCAGTGAGAAATTTCTAACGGTTGGACGAGAGAATTTTGCGGTCGTCGTTCGCGAAGAACTCAGCACTGTGTGATGAAAGTTTCGAAAGAGAAGCGTGTATCCGATATTACGTAATTCCTGGCGAGAAACGAAGCGGCAGCGGCATCGTGAGAGAGAAAGCCCGTAGGTTTTAATAAAGAGGAAATTCATTTCGCCCCTATTCGATAAGCCGCGATAGAATAAAACGCGGCTGGTCCTCCTCATGGACGTGGGATAAACTATTCTCATCACGAACGACGTCTCGGGGAAGCGTTGGCTCGTGGAATGAACGCTTGGCGGTGGCGTGTATTGAGGAGGGAGCTTTTCCGGAGAAAGAGAGGGAGGGAGAGAGAGAGAGTGACAGGAAGAGAGCGTTTGCGGAGTCGAAAGACGCGAAGAAGGAAGGAGGAGGAAAAGGAGAAGAAGGGAGGGAGCCGGAAAGGAGGGGTGCTCCGATCGAGGAGAGTAGAGATCAAATTAGATATTGGTATAGGCACGTTATTGCGGACTCGAATTCGGCGGACGAGATATCGGGGATTGTGCGAACTGGAAAGGGTGGGGAGCTTAGGGCAGCAGGCCTGTGATCCTTAAAACGAATACGGCGGCGAGAAGGGAACGGGGAGAAAGAAGGAAGAAAGGGTGAGAAGAAGGGAGGAGCACGCACGCGACGAGAGGGTGCTCTGCTCCGGAAAATGACCTGTCACCCGCGACACGTCCCTTCTTCTCTCTTTCGTGCGCCCTCGCGGCATGTTGCCTTCTCCCTTCTCTTTTCCTCTTTTGCAGTTTCCTCTCTTCCACATCCAGCTCTTACCTCTTTTCTCCTTCTCCCTTTTTCCTCTTTTTGCGAATCTTTCAGCCCCCGCCACTCCTCCCTCCTCTTCTCGTGCGCCCTTTTCTTTTGTCGACTCCTTCTTTCTGTCTACCTTCTCTCGTCTTTTTATTCAAATCTTCACGTCATCTAAGCATCGAGTGACATTCAGCCCCCACCCCAAGCTCCCCGGACGGCAACGACGCCGTTGTTCTCCTCTCCTCTTTCTTCGCCACGGGAGACGCGCAGAAAACCCAAAAGGATATCGTCCGCGAATAATAACGGGAGAGCAGCAGCTGTGCCGTCGTGGAATCGTGAGAGGAACCTCGTTCCTACGGATTCCTTCGAGTTTACCGAAATCACTGGGTAGAACCGTCCGAGGGGGTGCCTCCGACCTCTTCAAGACGAGCGAGAGTCTCTCTTCTACAGTATTGAGAAAATTGTCCGCTCGCGATCCGCTCGCTCGCGCGTGCTCCTCGCGGCATACGTCGTGGACGGATATATCCGTCCCCCGATCTCGCTCGCTTGGTCCGTATTATTTCTGCGGTGATCGAAAGTACATACCTGTCGATTCGATAAACGCAATGGAAATTCGTACTTTTATAGCACCCTTCGTCTCCCAACGCTGGCGTCTACGACGAAATAAACCCGACGACGGCGAACGTCTACGCGCGAGCGAGCGAGCGAGTGAAAACGCGCATAACCCCCGGCTTATCGAGGCGTCGCGCATACGTGTCGTATATCGACGTGTTGTTTACTTTATGCGAGTCTGCACGGATATTGCTTCAGCTTCCACGCGCGTCCGAAAGTTTTCTCAAGGTACGTATCCCCTCCCTCTTATCCTATCCTACCGCGCCTAGCGATGAAGAGAGACAGAAGGGGCGAGAGAGGCGGCATGAAAGAAAAAGAGAGGAAGGGGGTGCGAGGCGGCTGGTTCGCACGTTTGGCTCGCGATACGAACATTGCTTGGAGAAGGTGAAGAGGGATGTAGGGTGGTAGGCAAGAGAACGCGATATGGTGCTCGTATATGTGTGTGTGTCTCGCGCTCGTTACAAAGTTTCAGCGGCGAACGTGCATGCATGTTATTACATCGTCGGACTTAGCCCTAAACCCTAGCGCAAACGTCGGGGAGTGTAACGGCGGATACGAAGGAGTAAGTTTTAAATTAAGAAACGTGTGCATTAGGAAGTGGGCTCCGCCGCTCCACGTGTCCGTGAATGTCCTTTAATCTGAAATTCGGGTACGTGGACTCGATCCTGCAAGTCGAATTGCACGATTCAAAGTTTACGCTTTGTGAATTTTTCATATGCTTCTCTTCGTACGGCGAAGTGCAAGCAAAATTGGAATCGAAGCGTCGATATACAAACTACAAAAATTTGATTTTCTTACTTGTTCCGTAATCGCTCCTATCATTTGAAACAGTCTGCGCTCGCGCAGCTTCGTAAACTCTTGTTCATTGGAAAGCATTTAATTAAAGCCATTGTTTCTAATACCGCGGACTGAATTACGAGGCTCGAATCCAAGGTAAGCGATGCCCTAGGATCGTTCTGCTGTGAGCGTATTCTCCCCTTTCTCCTTTCGCACTCGATTTTAATTGTGATCGACGGAGAGTGCCTTAAATCGATTACCGTCGATCGGTATGCTGGAAAGATGCAGTGTAATAAAGGACTCTTCTTGATTGCCTTGGGGAGTGCAAAATGAGATTCCGCGCAATCGGGGCCAAGGTCTCGATGCGACCGAGGAAGCGAAGAGATCGAAAGAGCGGGAAAGGAAGTGCGCAAGAATGCGATAATATCCGGTATGATTGATAATTGATTTCCAAGGGACTTCCATCTTGAGAGGAAGAGAGTGTCTCCTCGTGAAGGAAGCTTATTGAAAATTTCAGAAATAAACCCATGTTGGGCGAATCGATTCTTCTCCGGGTAGTGAATTTTCATTTGGTATGGAAAAAAAAAACCTGTTCCCAAATTTCAATTTTCGATCATGCGACTCATCGGGCCTGCAGGATATCCCATCCTCATTTACAATGCCGAGAGCTGCGCGAATCGAAATGCTCGAAGGTAAAAGCTGAGATAGGGCTTGCAGCAAAGGAGTTTAGTGAATACCGAAGCGGGGGATAGGACGCTAAGCTAGGGACATTTTTGGAGAATCCACTGTTCGTGTCGACAAAGTTACCTTCGCAGCACGACTACATTCCTCGCCCACCGAATCCGTGCGCTCGTACAATTTCAAGAATCACACCCGGGAAGCTCTTTCGGGCTCGCATTCTGGTTTTTCCTATTAGCCTCCTTGGAAACCGGCACGGATTTGAGAGAAATTAACTTCCAGTCCGTGGATACACGCTCGCGTTACTACGAAATGGAATTACGTTGAATAACACTCGAACAAAAATTCATTGTTCATTGCGAAAATTGTCATAATTTCATTATACGTCGTGCGTACGTTGAGTCGCATCGATGGCATTAAGTGAAGTATATCGTAAAATGTCGAGATAATTATTGCCGTGTCGATGGTACACAGAGAGACAGGCGAAAGAGAAGAAAGGGGATGGATCTGAGGCGAGATCTATGACGACAATTGTGAGAGTTCGCGAGGGGACCATCTGCTTCGTAAGTCCGCGCGGAAAGGGAAGTGTCTGTGTGGCTTTTCATTTTCCTCCGATGTAATACCGAGTGATAAAGAGACGTTAATGGGAGTAAGTCTACATTCAGCCCCCTCGCCCTTTGTCTAATAAAACGGCAATCACGCACCTTAATGCTCCTTTCACTTGCATCCGCAAATGCAGGCGGTGGAGGCGGCGACGAATACTCCTCCACCCTCACCCACCTCTCTTCACCGCCGAGTTTCCGCCACTCGGCGTCGCGTCCTTAGCAGAGCTCAAGAGCGAACCCCCATTCGTTATTTAGGACTTCCTCCTTCCTCCAGAGGCAAGGCCCCTTTCTCGTTGTCTTTGCTGCCTTCGTCAAAAGAACTCGACGGCACTATACATCCGCAGGAAAACGTAAACAATGGTCACGCTCTTTCCAGGCATTACATCGTCGCTTTCGGTAAAGAGAAATTGCAAGAGGGCGACGACTCGTGATTTCACAATAATGCAGGAGCAATCGATGCAGCCCGTGATACGAAAGAGGATCGATGGCGTTGGTGCCAATAGAGCGGATAGGAACACATTCAATATTCCAGCACGGCGATGAAATATTTTGCAAGAATGCAAAAGTACGATATTAAGGTACAAGGGGTTAAAGGACGTTAGAGCTTTCTCACATATTCGTAATAGTCTCGTGGTTTATAGCGGCAAATTGAATATTAAGGTCGTGCGCCAGAAAGGGTTGGAAATTTTGGGGCACGGTACTTGGGTAGGAGAGAACGCGCATTCTGGGAAACGCGAAGTGCCGACAATGCCGTATTTACGGGTCCCGTACACGGATAGCACATCAGACGAGATCAATACATTCTTGTACGCCTTGACGAATTTCCGCGAACTGGTTTGTCGTAAGGAGTCTTCCACGACGATATTCGTGTCAACTTTTTCCCTCTCCGTCGATGTCAATATCGTGATTAGCTGCTGTCCCGTGTCCAACGCGTCGAGAAAATTTCTCAGATTCACCGAGCAAGAACAAGACCAACGTCGAGAAAAAAAAAGTTCATCCCGCGTCGTGCGGTCCCCTTAACAACACGAAGACGCCCCTGCGCATTTTTCTCGAGCGTTCCATCCACCCTACCTGCCGCACGGCATGGATGTTTACAATGTTTTAATTATTCCCTACAATCCGGTTTTAATATTCGCGCAGGGGCCCCGAAACAAGGAGTTTAATAATCATGAACTCCCGCGGCTAATGGAGTGCAGTACTTTCTTGTTCGCTCGCTCGTGCTCGAGCAGGAGGGAGGAGTGGAGTGCGCGCGGGCTTTACAAGTACCGTCGGAAGTAATAACGGATGCCGAAAACTATGCAAGTTACCAGAAGGCAGACGCGCACGCTGGCCGTCTCACGAGCAGAAATATTACTCCAAGTGCAGGACTAAATTACGATCCCACTTACCTCCGTCGCTCGACGTCGACGCCAACGACTGGTTCGTCCGTCGAGGGAATTCCACGTATCGATCCCGATCTCGATTATTATCGATCGCGAGCACGAGTGGGAAGGCACGGACGTGGAAGTCGAAAGGAATGTCCGCCTAACGTCTTCCTTTTAAACGTACCTGCTGCTCGGGGCAGGCGCCTCTACCTCTGCTCGGGGCATTACCTTGCGCACCTCCGTAATTTATATTGGTGTACTCGCGCTCCCTCACCACCCTGTGGCCCACCCCTGCTCGAGGGGTAGTTGTAAGAACTTGGTATCTAATGTGTATCGCCGCTGGTGGTGCTTGCCGCAAGCTCTGGAACCCTCACACGGCCCTCGCGCGTTTCTCGACGAGCCTCTCTCACCCTCGTGCCTCGTACCTCGCACCACCCCCTTTACACCCCCCCCCCTCCCGACCACTCGCGGCCCGTGCACTCTTTCGCTCCCTCCCGTAGCGTCCCCGGCCGAGCTTTACGGCTACATTCACCCGTAATATATAGCTCGGTCAGGATACAGTTTGGCTAATCCTAATTGTTCGGGGAACTTTTCAAATACCTCCTCATGCGTGCCTCCGAGTTAAGTACCGTGAGGGCTTTCGAATCTGGGACGAACGAGGGCCGCGAGTTATCGAAGCGTACTCAAGTAGATCGAGAACGAGTTCTCCTCCATTACCGTGCGATCTCTCTTTCGTCTCTCCTTCCTTCTATCGTTCATTCGCGCGCACTCGTCCCACCCACCCCCGAGCACGTTGGGAAAAATACATTTGTTGTTTCTCTCTGCTGTGGAATATGTTTTTTTTTTTTTTCACTCCCTTCTCTCCCCCATGCGAGCTCGAGCTCGCTTGGTACGTTAATTTCATCGTTTTGCCGCGACGCGCGCACTATTTGATTTACCGGGGCAGAAGTGAAATTCGCCGGGCGCTGGAGGTACTCTTTCGCATTTCGCGCGCTGTGCAAAAGTTCAAAGGGAGAGATCGCGGGATTTGTTTGATATCGGTTGATTCGCAAAATATAAGGGACAACGAATCATAGGACGATATTGAGTTCTTAAATGAAATTGTTTGCGTCGCGTTTTGCTCGCCGACTCTCTGAAAATACCATTCGAATATTTCCCCGTTTATATTTTTTACCGTCCATCCGAGCTCCGCCCCGCTCCTCCTCGTCCCGTTTGGCCGTCTACTACGGGCGCCAGGTGGTGTTTAATTTTTAGAAGAATGATGTGTGCGGTACTGCGAGTGCGGCAGTGGTATCGGATTTAACGAAAAATAAAAGGAGGGAAAAATTGTTTCGCATTTTGTATCGGCGCATGCATTCCAGTTTAATCCTGGAGTGGAAGCCACTCATGCGACTCCGACGCCCTCTATCCACATACTATGTAAAATATGACGAATTTTCGAGAGCGCCAATTTCGGTCGCAATTTCGCGATAATTTCAAATGTACGCACTTGTTGTGAATAAAAAATCTGTATGCGATCTCCCGCTGTCGCCTCTCGCCTTCTCCGAACATTTTCCATCTAATCCCACCACCCTCCTAACATTCAACCCAAATTCTCACAGACGTCGGCGCCGTAATCGTTCGATCGTTACGTTAACCGTGTTTTATTTGCCGAGACTACGCCGTCAGACAAAGCGGCGATAGACTATAAGACGCAGGAGAATGAAGACCGGATTTAACCGCGAACGGCTCGGCATATAACGAAAGCTCATAATTTATAGATCGTAAAGTCCTGACCCATTTACCTCGTCCGCCTAACGTTTTATTAACAGCGCGTCGACGCTTTACGTGCACCGCTTTAATCGCCATCTCCTCCAGACGGCTGCGGTGCGCTGCGTTTCCTCCCTCTCGATTTCGTCGCGTCTCACAATGAGATTTTGAAAGCTAAAGTTTTTCGTGGAAACATCAAACCGATTTGAATTCATTCGTAACATCTCTCGGTACAATATCAGTTTATCCTCGCGACAGGATGCTCGAGAGACAGGTAGTAACAGAATAGAGAAAGAATCGTCATCCCCTCCCAACCTAGGTGGCAACAACCTCCCGACACATCCCGTACGATCCTCCCACGGATCGCATCGCTCGCGTTCGCACACTTGCATCACGTACGCACGATTACCCTTAAGTGTCTTTCACGCACTTGTTCCTTCCCTCCGGTGAGGTAGAGACCGGTAGGTGGGAATAGGTGGGTAGAGGTATGTAGCTGCGTTCACACCCCACGGTATACCGAGATACCTTCGAGGGGTGGCTTTGGCACCCTTTATTTTTCGCTGCAAGAGGGTCGACGCGCTGTCGGCTGATAAACCCTCTCTCGGGTGCAACGAGCAAGGTAAACAAGAGGGCAAAAGCTGAGGGACGCGCGAGACAATGACGAAGTGGTGAATAAGTGGCGCGATTTAAACGTCGTCGGTGGAGTTCGCATGGAACGCCTTTGAGTCCGCCTTACAATGCCCTTGAACGAGGAACTTGACGCATTCCACCACCTCTCACACCTTCGTGCACCCCACGATGTTCCTTTCCAGGACGACCCTCAACGCTAAGGTTAAAAGTGTTTTCTAAGTGTGCATCCATGGCCTTATGAAGATTCCGAAACGCTCTTTAAACGGGTGGATAAGTGGAATCAATATGGGAAACGAAATTAAAGAAAGGAGGAGGTTGTGCAATATTGAGCCGATTATGGACTCCTCTCTCTCGCTCTTTATGTTTTCGAACGTCATTACTCATTTGGTGGTTCGATCCACGGGATCAGGATCATGGGTAACATCGCAAAAGGGAAAGGATCGGCCGTTTTTCCAGATTGCACCCTCTTTCGTTTTCGTGCTCGTACGGGAGTGAATATTTTTCGAAAATGGAGAATGCCGTGGGGAATGTTGAAACGAATGTTTCCCGCTTTGAGGTTTTGAGAACGTAGGACTCGTAGAAACCGCCCTGCGAGATCGGTACGTGCAATAATGCCCTTTACCTCCCAATGTCGACGGCGCGTGTAAGCCCGGCTGAACGATGTAAGCCTGGCTGTAAACCTCGGGTGGACCAAAGCAAAAAAAAGAGGAAGAGGGGACGAGGGTAGAAGCAATAGCCGGTAGAAGAGTGGGAAGCAGAGAGAGACTGTAAAAGCGAGAGAAGTACGCGCTTAGAGAAGAGGGAATTAGTAGGGAGGAAAAGGGGTGAAAAAAGAGTGAGTCAGGTGCAGAGTGAGTGAGTGAGTGAGAAAGAAAGAAAGAAAGAGAAGGGAAGAGACGCGAAAACGCAGTGGAAAGATGGGAAAACGGGACAGAAGGAGAGAAGAAATCGGCGTAAGCGCAGTAAAATCTATCGAATCAGTTTAACGAGTGTACGAGAGTTATAAATCAGTTGGCGTTGTTTTTTCACCAAGTCCCCAGGATGAGGGAGGGTCGCGCAGCGAGGAAGGAAGGTGGAGTACAGAGGAGAGTGCGAGTGAGAGTGTGTGTGTGAGAGTTTGTGAGAGAGAGAGAGAGAGAGAGAGAGAGAGAGAGCGAGAGAGCAAGAAAGTGAAGGGAAAGGGACGAAGAAGTGATCGAAAGAGAAACGAAGAAAAAGGGGGTTAGATACGAGAGTGTGGAAGATGGACGGGGAAGAGGGAGAGTCCCCTCAAGGGTGTGAGGAGGGCGGGAGGGATAAAACGCAACACAATAAAAGCCGCTGCCAGTCGTGGACGGGAGGGCAGATGCATTTTACGACCCGTAGTGCACCGACGTTCCTACACTCTTCCTCTGCGTCCTCGTTGGACCCCATCGATGCCGCCACCCCTCCTCGACTCTTCCGCGCGTCCACCCCCACTTCCACCATCACCTACTCTTCCACTTCCTCCTCCACGCGTCCGGCTTTCCACGTGCAGTCGGGTGGACACTAGCGCTTGGTAACCGGACGCGTCCGGCGAATTGATTTCAGTTATTTCCCGATCATGTAACTTGTCGGGGCTTTTACATGGACAATTGATTATTATCGCTATTCCGATACCATCCCTGTGGAGGGAGCTGCGCATGACGGCAGTCCCCTTGTGACTTCGTCCTTCGAAAGACCACCCCCGCCCATTGTGTCCTTCGCTCAGGGAACCATTCGAAGCTTCCAACGAGAGTAGCGACTTCCTTCCGGTCCGTCTCTTTCCAGTCGGGGGACTTCGGCGAGTCCGCGACGCGAAATGTGGACGGATGTCGTTAGGACTCTAAGGATCGCCTAAACTTTCATGGAAATTCACTCGCACGGCGGCCGAAAGTATCCCACGTGTGGAATGAATGCCGAACACGCGGGGCAGGTGGAAACGTAGGGACTCGCTTTGTCGTTTATTTTTACGCGTTCAGAAGTTAATGGCCTCGCGACGTAGCTTTCCGTTTCCGGAATCTCGTCGGGCCGTCGTCGTTACGATTTCCGGAGAAACATGTTTTTCTTGCTTTTATTCTTCGGCTACCGCGGGGGAAGAACGGTGCTCATTCTAAAATCGAACGTAACGTCCACCGGTGACGTAAGAAAGGGAAGGGTAGATAAAAGGCGGTGGAATTGCATCTGGACACGTATTTACACGGCTTTCGGTAGAGTCGCGAATCGAAGAAACGAGACAGGGACGAAGGACCGCCGCGTGTACTCCTTCCCTCTCCATTCACGCTTCCTTCCGATACAAGCCCCACCGTTTCATCGTGCTAAAATGTTGGGACTACGAACGACTCCACCTCTCCAGGGCGAAGGTTCTGACGTTTTCATTATTCGATTTACAGGCAGTGCTGGAAATCCACCGGTGGCGCAGTGACGTAAAAGTAACACTCGTGAGAGTCCACCACGTAGAGAGCAGGACGAAGGATGAAAGCAAAAGGATGAGGTGCGGGAGGAGGGGGAAGAGTGGAGCGAGGACTCGCAGAAGCGAACGAGAGGACTATTGCTAGCGGGAAAAATCAATTTCGAGAAAACTCGCTATGAGTTCGCATGAAACTGGCTGTCGAATGGTTCTGCGCTCCGTGGTAACCTCCCTAACTAACGTGGCTACCAACGCGAGCAGTGCGGAAGACCGCAGATACGTAGGAAATTTCAGTTTTCGTTATACATTCGCGTCCTTCGGTGACGTCGTTAAGGGCTCCTGTATAGTGCCGGGGTTGCCAAAGAGATGGCCGTGGTTTTGCTGAGAGAATATCCACGACGCGTGTTGCTCTGTGTCTCTTGCGATTTTTACATCCCCTGCGTTCATTCCCCGCCGAAACACCTACCTCTTACGAGGCGTTGGAAGGGTTGCCGCAGTCGCATTCGTCGAAAAGAAAGAAATCCGTACGGCAGTTTTAGGGACTGATGACACACCGTGTACGTGGTGTCCCCGAAGGGGTGCTGGGGATGCGCCTCATAAGGAGCACCTGCTTCCAGCACAAGGAGGTAACGCGTGTGTAAAAGAAGGTAATACGCATGTAAATGTTCGACGGGGGTAGCAAGCGAGGGGGTAAGGTGGCAGGGCCAGACCGCTGTCATAAGATTCGAACTGGTGGTGTAACTTGCAGAACTGCTTGAACGCCCCTCGAATTCGACGAGGATGTTGCACATTGGTACGGCACGTGGAAGCGGTTAACGGTAAGTCCGTGAGAATAATTAATGTTGTGGAACGTTTAAAGTTGTTGAGCTTGCGAGTAAATTGACCGTTTTCATCCTTAATTAAAGGAAAGTTTTATTATTCGGAAATTTAAAGAGCAATCAAGTTGCGCAGGAGGCTTCTCCTTGGCCGTGGGGCCCGCGGTCGGCTGAAGGGATTCCGAGGATGAAAGAGGAGAAATGAAATCTGCTGTCGTTTTTCCCGAGAATCCATGAAAAGACCTATGATGAAGTTCAGGGAAGAGATTATTTTCTCGTAATGCCAAGAGCGAGGTGAATGTCGAAACGACATTTCGTTCTTCGACTTCCAAGCTATCTGGTTGTCCGTTACTTCCTCTCATAGTTCACTGATTACACAAAAGGGCATCCCTTTTCACTTCTCGGGCAAAATGTACACTCCTCAAAAGTTGTGTTTCCACACTTGCGAAACGAAGCTTGAAAAAATAATTTATTCCGCGAAATCGTGAATATCCCCAGGGTGACCGTCTACGGGAAATACAAATTCCAACAGTGATTAGCTTTACGGTTTTCAAAGTCCAATCTATTTCTATTACTTCCTCTTCATTCCACGGGAGTTCATCGGGGAATCGACTTTTCCGCGATTCACTTTTTCTGGAATTCACTAATCACCCCAATGATCCGCAATGGAGCGAATTTTACAAAACGCAAACTCGTGGATCGGCGGAGGTGAACATGCCGCACAGCACCTGCTGGACCGCTATCGCTCTGTGTTTCAGTAGGCACCGTGGAACAAAAAATTATATTTAAAACTAACGCGACGTAAGTACTAGACCACTCTCACTTACTTCCTAGGCCATACTGTAGTGTTGTTCAGGAATATTTCATCGGTGTTACCTACAATGTGGCTTCTGTGACGTGCACACCTATAACGTTACAACACGCATAATTCAGGTGTATGAAGAATGCCACAGGCCCGGAATGTTTTTCAACACGTTAAACCTTCTGCTGAAATCGTGACGAATCTCGCTCATGGTTCTCTCGCTTGTTGTACAGCGGTGCAATTCCTCCAGGGGGGGGGGGGGGGGGGCAAGAGGGAGGAGTGCTCGGAAGGAAAGGGTCGAAGAATGAGGGCAACCGAGGGGTGGGAGGCGGAAATTCGCGATTTACGCATCGAGGGTGGACACGAGTCCCGTCATTGGCTTTATTGGTAGTAAAGTCTGTACGGGTGGAACGACCATGGAATAGCTGGGCACCTGGGGCGCGTCTGCGAAAGTAGTTAACCCTACGGAGACCTAGGGCGTACAGTCGCCATGCTACCGGTTAAACGAAGCTCCAATCGGCCGCGTAAAAAACGTACGTTCGGTGGTTGTCGCCTGGCGGACACTCCAGCCTCCCAGAACAGGAGAAAAATTATTCCTCGCCGAATGGGGGTAGTTTCCTGTTACAAGCGGTTAACGGATCGAACCATTTCACCTATAGTTAGATCTTATGGCGGTGGTGGTGGTTGCTCGGATGGTCGTCGACGAATCTCGACTATGCGTCGGTCGCGTCAGCACAGTCATTTCTTAGGACATTTGTCGATACGATCCGCGTAGTTTGATTTTCCAGAATAATGGTGTTCGCGAAGCTCGACGACTGTTGACCTGACAAACACTCCAGTTGGGCGGGTCTAGTAAGGTTTCCTATAAACAACTCTTAAATATGCACCAATACTCAAAAGTATCGTGAAGCAATAATTAAACGAAGTAACTACTGACTCCTAAGCAGAAGGATAGTTGTAAGGCGCTTCCTTTGTCGCAAAAACGGAGCATCTGCCATCGTATACACAAAGCTTGTTAAAGTATTCTCGTAACGAGTGATACACGGAAAGAGAAAGGCCAAGAGAGAGAAAGGAAAGCAGCAGAGCTTGTAACAGTAATTACCTCTGAAACATGACCGGCTATAAGTATATTGTTTTCAACTAAGAGTCTTGCCGGCGCGGGCATTGTGGTACCAGAAAGGATCACGTTCTACGGGAAACGGAAACAATGAGATGAACAGAAGCATTATTCTCATAAATCGCATGACTCACTCGGTGCAGGCTCGGCTGAAATTAAGTGACCCCCCCCCCCCCTCCCCCCGCAATGAAAATTAATCGCGATCGCCAATGAGGACGGGGGCCATTTTTTCATTGTTATCGTTCAGCCACGTGACCAGAAAATATAGACTTCTGGTCGAACAACACCTACCCTTTACGATCCGTAGTACTTTTCTACGTTTGCCCGGCGCGTAGCAGGAAGTATTATACGGTGCTCCTTAGCCATAAATTTCAACCCGCAAAACCTATAAACGGTTTATTCGCGTGCGAGTCCTTAACCGACCCTGAAGGTTTGCCCTTCGCAGCCACCGTTCTCCCGTCGCCCCCTACGCTACATGAAGGGCCAATATTTTCGCAGCAACGGTGGGCATAACGTGAGCACCGCCGTTCACCCGACAACGTTGGGTGGTTGCGTGCTCTATCGCGATTCTAAATGCAATATTGGAGTCCATAAAATAGGTGTAAAGCTGTTTGGTCGGCTGTTCGGTCTGTTGTCGGTCGGTGGCCAGAGAAGCTCGACACGCCGTTTGAAGGGTGTATCCCCGAGCTTCATTGGACGCAAGAGAGAGGTGGACTCGGAAGTGGTTAAAACAGAATGAGAAGGAAGGTCGGAGTAACGAAGCAAGACAAAGACAGACAGCCGAAGAGAGAGAGACAGAGAGAATGCGAGGCCGCGAGTAAGAAGGGATTTTGTAGTCTAAGGGTGGCTTGGCAGGAAGGGAGATGACAGGGGGCAGTGACGGTTTGACCCAAACACCTTAGCCTCAGCCACGTCTTTATAGGTTGTAAAGTTGTAAACTCGCTGTCCAACGCCCTGCAGGAGCGTTCCGGTTACCTGAGTCATTAGAACGGAACGGGCTAATATCGTTAAAGCCTGCTGGAATCTCCGGTTGCGTAATTGGACAGTGACACGACATCTTTCCAGGTTTTCTTTTAATCCTCTTCCACAGGCCACTGTGATCGAGTCAAGCCAACTGCTCCGCCCCCGCGCCGTCGTCATCTCGCTTGATCAACGTCTCCCTGCGAGCGCGTGATTGCTTTTTCTCATTACCAACACCGCTGGCCATCGTGAGGCGCGAAAGTTGGAAAGAGGCGACAGTCACCCTTTCGATATATTTTCTCGTTTCATCTCGATCGACGCGGTGTACGTCTCATTCGCGCCTCTCTTTCGTTCTTCGCCACGAAAACACTTTATGATCCGAAACGACGGATCGTGAAATATCATTCTTCAATGCTCGTCTCATTTCCGTGACAATCTCAACTCCTTCTCCCGCGGGATTCCCCCTACATCCCGAGGCACTCCTGCTCGAGCGATCATGAAGAAGACTCCGCTCTCCTCCATCTCCGCGTCCTCTGGCGATGTATTTATCGCGCTCGTCGGGATAAAAAAATTCACTCGTTCGCCTGGTGTAGCAAACGAGTAGGGAGAATCCATTCTTCGCGGGTGAGAGAGCGAGGAGGACAGGTAGCTAGCTTATACATTCGACGGCGTGGAACGGGTGGCGCGTGTCTTTTCTTCACCCTAGCGTCTTAAGACGCTCTCTCCCTCGTCCTTCGTCCTACCCACCCTCTCGGCGTCTTTTCATCGTTTTTTTTAGCGCCAGCGAGAGGAGCCTCGCGGGTGAAAATAAAGACGCCGCGCCGTGGGTGCGTGGAGGAATAAGAAGACTCGGCGACGATGAAAGAAGAGGAAGGGCGGAAGGGGGTAGCACCCACCTGGGGAGTGGCCGAAGGGGGTGCGAGGGAAAGGATGGAGGAGGCAGAAAAGCGAGGGCTTCGGCAGGATGGGCGTCAGGTCGGTGCGGAGGGGGCGAAGCGCGCGAGAACCGAGGAGAGGCATCGATAAATCAATGGAATATGGTAATGCCGCAATTTCAATAATTTAAATATGTATGAAGGAAAATGGAACAATCTGGAAGGCAGGGATCTGCCGGAGTGTGGCACACTGAATCGCGCCTAATGAGACGCTTCGAGTCCCAGGGGAAGGGAGTTCGTCTATCTCTCTTCCCTGCTGCCTATCATCCTTCTCGCTTTGCCCCGTATCTACCCCCGCGACTACGTCGCGCAGGGAGACAACGACGCCGACGACGACGTCGACTGCGAGAGTAAGAGGAGAAGAACGAGGAGGAGGTTGAAAAGGAGGAGTGGAAAGAGAAGGACGACGCGAGCATCCCCACGACGGGAGACAGCGGGCGGTAAATAAAATAAATTCCACGGCCGAATATACGAGGCTCGCGACGAAATGTTGCGGAAAAGCGCAACGGGTAGCGCCTCGTTACTCGACGCTCCTGTCGCAACTGACGACGACAAGAAGGACGTGGAGCGCGAGAACGACGACGAATTCACGTTTTGACGGGTCCGCGCATATGTACGAGGAAAGCTCGTCGTTGTTGTCGTCGTAGTCGTTGGCGTCGTCGTCGTTGTGTCGACACGGTGGATCTGTCAGAAATTGGTTTTCGTTCTCGATTCGGTGGAAGGTGGCGAAGGCGGAGAAAAAGAAAGAGGAAAGAAGGGGTTGCTTCGACGTTCAGGCCCCGGGTTTCCGATCGCATAGTCGTGAAGCGAGTGACGCGTGAAGCGGATGAAAGAGCGTTTTTTTGGGGGGAGATGATTTAATTTATCCCAAGATCTCGCGAGATATAACCGTTAAGTGTAGAATATTTTCAACCACCGGTGCCGAGCTCTTTTTTACGTTCGTGGGAAATGTCGTCACGCACTGTCGGTCGATTTTACTGTTCCCACTCGTTCAAATGACTCGCTGCCGAGTCGAATCGTAAACCATTTTTGTTCCTGTGTTACGTTTTTCGCGCGTGTTTTTTTTATTTTTTACTCCCTCTCGTCGTCACGAGCGAACAATCCGGTGAGTAATCTTAAAAGGCACCTACCGACCGTAAATCTTCGGTTTTACGCCGCGGACAGATACCGAAAATGAAATCACGCGCCGCGGAATATCCGTCACGTTCCGGTCAATCAAGAGAATGTATAGAGGCCGTACTAGTTGACCGCGAGAAATGGCCGGTTTTGATTTCCGGGATGTTACAATGGCTCCTGCACGAGCTGCGGTTTACCGTCCTCACGCTCTCGTCCCCTTCGGTCTCCACTACCCTCTTTCCTCTCATTGTCCCCCAACGCCGTCATGAGGATCCGTGACATACGCATGTGCACACGTCGTGCGCCCAGCTGCCATAAAAATGGTGGCGAGCGAAAAACGGCCCGATATCGAATTTTATGAAAATTAAAACCGTTCCTCTCTCCTTTACGAGCCGCCTACTGCCCCTCTCTTTTCCCCTCTTTCTCTCGCACTCCCTCTTTTACTCTCACATGAAAAACTAAGAGCAAAAAACAGAGCGAGAAAGAGAATGCCGCGAATCGTTCTCATAAAAGTACGACCAGACGGCCAGTTGGCGACGAGGGGTTGCGGACGGTGAGTGCGCGCGACTGGTTGCGAAGGCAAGAGGACAGGGGGCAGAATCGCAAATGCGGTCGCGGCAATGTAGTTAAAAAAAATAACAGTATCGGGTTGAGCTCAATGGGAGACCCTGGTGAGAGCAAAGAGAGTAGATACGCGTTCGCACACTCTCGTTATTATGTCGACTGGATAAATAGTGAGGGAGAACGTACGTGCATGCGGGTAAAAAATAATCGGCCCGGGAATGCCGTGCTTGCGAAATTTGCAACGATCGTTAGCTTAAATGCGATCGTACGATTAAATGCCTCGTACTACGTAGTCCGTTGATAAGCGGCCTAGCACTTGCGTACTACTCGCGCATAGGTACATCTCGCTTATCGACTTAATTCCGAGCATAACGGACGGATCAGCTGAATTCACGCAACGCTTGTCGGACTAATCGGCCGTGAAGGAGGCTCGCTTACTCGACGCATCTCGGGGCTTCGTTACTTAAGACTCGCCACACTTGCTCCATTTCGCTGCAGACTACGTTCTCAAGCGGTTGTAAAAAATCTTGCGAGCCCTCGGCGATGGTATACACGTATGAGTGGTTACGCGAAAACTAGTCTCTCTTTCTCTTTGTCCCTCCTTCCCTCTATCTCCTTTTAACCCTCGCGCCTACGTATCGGCCGGCAGTCGCGAGATCCCTTCGACTGGCATTTCCTCAAGGGGCTCTAATCACGGTGAGTGGAAGAGAAAAAGCGCTCAAGAGCGACTAGAAAGGAAATGATGGGAGAGCGGAGAGAGATGGAAAGGGAGCTTCGATGGGGCAAGAGCACGAGGTAAAGAGAAGAGAAGGTGTGGGTCTAGGTGGAAAAAAAAAGAAAGAAAGGGAGAGTAAGAGCGCGAGCGCGCGCGCGCGGTGCGACGTGAACGCGATGCGCGTGTACTCCGCACGCGCGCGTCGGCACACGGTCGCACACGAGAAAGGCGATACCTCCGCACACGGCGAGTACACTGGAGGTCCAGTCGCGCACGTGCTTTGTCCCTTCATGCAATTATTTACAGGTCACGTATTTAAAAGGACGCCCGACGAGAGTAAGAGAGTGACTACGTGAGAGAGTGAGAGAGTGAGAGAGAGAGAGGGACAAAGAGGAGGAGAGGGAGGAAGATGGGTGCTGGAGCGGGTGAGATAGCAAACTTCAAGGAAGAGAAGGAGAAGTGGGGAGAGGAACGAAGAGAAATAGAGAGGGAAATTGAGAGAAAAAGAAGAGAGAGAGAGAGAGACCGAAAGAGAGAGAATGTACACCAGGGCATTTCGCCGAGGGGAATATACACACGGGATACGTTTTCGTCCTGACCTCCCCGTGAGTTTCCCCACGGCTGCGGCTTTGCCTTTAATTGCGAACGTGATTGGTGGCAGCCGTCCGTTTCATCCCTATGGCCGACTGGCCCACGCGCGCAAAAAGGGGAGAGAAGAGTGCACGGGGCCGGCAACGTCTCGAGACGTAGTCAAGCAATTTTTACCTGGGAGTCATTCTCGATCCTTTTCTACATCTTCTTAGTTTCCCTTCTACGTAAAATATTCTCGCGAGAAGAAGGAAGAAGTGTTCTTTCTTAATGCCAACAAACTCGTCTCCGGGCTTCCCTTCGAATCTCCAAAACTCTATAAAACTCTGCGATCGATTGTTCCAAAATATTTCACGTTCCGAGGGCAATACTACAACGGGAGTACTACTGCCGCCGGATGGAAGGATAAACTACGAAGATTCCCCGTGAGTCGAGAAAGGCTGTTGGGAGAAAACGGGGTAGATGCATCGGAATGATTTTCTCACGCAAATAGGATTCTAGCTTAAATTAGCATTCCCCGGTGAGGATCTTCTGCGTTCCTACCGAGAGAGGTTCCCGCCGACGACGCCGACGAATGCGTCATTCTTTTCACCTATCTGAAACTAATTTGAGAGGGGCCAAAGGGCGGTTGGGGTGAAGGACGAGGGGAACAAGGGTGATAGGAGAAGGGAGAGAGGGGGGCTAAGTAATTTAAACGTAGCGTGGAGCAATTAGAAGAGCGCCTCGGTGCTCGAGGGTAGTCGGGGGTGATTTAGGGATACGATCTCGAGCGAAGAATAAGAGAGAGGGTTAACTATAGCGTGTATAGGGTACAGGACCGTACCGGGAAATGGGGAGAAGGTGAAAACGAAGGAGATGCAAGAAAGAGAAGGTAGCGCGGAAGGTGTTGCAAAGAGGGCGCGCGCGTGCAGGAGAGAGAGGGGGCAGAGGGTTGAGGGGGAGAGGGAGAGAGACTACGAAGGTTCTGAGAAGAGATAGAAAGATCGAGAAAGGACGAGGAGGGTAGGCTAAGGAGCAAATTGGGAGAACGAGGGATAGTGGGGAGAGCGAGGGGGGGGGGTGTAAGAGTCTGAGATACCAGGTAGGTAACTTCTGGTAAGTTGGCCTGCACCTACCAAGCAAAACGAAGGGTGAAACGGGGTGAGAGGGGGTGAAGGAATGGTGAATAGAGAGAGACGGAGGAAGGCAGGACGAAGGGTCTGAAATATACGCCCAAGGATGCGAAATTTATGTGTAGCCACACCTGGTTAGTGCTTACATGCGAAATAGTCTCATAAATTTCCATACGCGCCCCGCCACACGGGTTTAAATCCTGGCGGTGCCGAAAGCCGGAATATTGGTTAACGTCCCCGTGGTGTATTCGGCTTTTGTGATTTTTGCTCCCGTGCCCGGAGGTCAGTGACAATCGGAATTGGGAACGTGAAACGATTTTCACGTGTATCCGTTTCCCGGGTTACGTCTGTACGGTAAAGTAAATTTTTTTTTTAGTTACCCCACATCTCGACGTTAGCCAGCAAGAGAATAGGGGGAGGAGGATGCAGGATGGATTACAATGACGCGTCTGCCCGCTTCGATGCTCCTCTTTTTTACCTGGTCGTTTTCTATCTTTCCCCCTCACCCGTTCGCCTGCATCCTTGCCTAATATAATTCGTTAAACTTTCCCCATTAAAAATTTCAAACGATTCGAGACGCGTGTATGCGCAAAACTATTCTGTCAATTCCGGTCCGCTTGTTCGTCGTCGTGGCGATGAAAAGAGCCGTACAATTTTCGTTACGCAGCCTGCGGGCAGGAACTGCGATTTTTCCTCGTATCGGTTTATTTTTAGGAGAGCTTAGCCGCGAAGTCAAGGAAATGAATGACGTAACTCGATCCCCCGCTTTTCTCTCCTCCAGCCGGAGGTTCAACTTCACCCCCACCACCTCGTTCTTTCCGTTTTCCTTCCTCTCTTCCTCGACCCTTTCTTCCTGGCACAGCCGCAGGTGCGCTTAACTACGTAATATTCTGCATATTTAATTTTTTTCCATCTTCCCAGGCCCGGCTCTACATGCAAACCGAAACGTATCTCTGGTAGTCTGAAGGAAACGTGATCTGACCTATCCCACGCTGGCTTTGCTACGTTTTTTCTCGTAGATTCGATGATACAGGGAGAAAGCCGAGTAACGGCGAGCAGACGAGAGAATAAATTTACGATCCACCTTATTAATGGCGGTATATGTAAGTATGTATATATGAGAAAATGCTGGCTCGTTATCCAACTCCAGTGATTCCGATTTTGCCAATTTCGTCTAATACGTCTCTCCATATGTATAATCATGCGAATAATACAATTTTGTCTACTGTCATAATAATCAAACTTCTTCTAAGACTCGGAAGAGATTCTTACCACAGTGGGTGGCCTGACAGCAGAAAGAGTCGATAAAACACAAGGCGCTAACAACAAAACGCGCGGGGGGATCTGGTATGGACACGGGGGATCGTCGATCGTTGTGACGGCACAAGGGCTCAGTTCGTTCGGGTGTGGGGACGTGAAAGAGAGGGCCAGCCCGTCGTGCATAGAGAGAGTAAGAGGAGAGAGGGAGACAAGGTGGGGCGGTGTGATTGTGCGGTCAGCACCGGCAATCAATGCCTCTGCATACGGAACGCACGGAATCCGATAACATCGGCACCCCTTCACCTCCATCGGGCGTCCCCCGGATCCTCACCCTCGACTTCTCACCTACGAAGACATTTCGTTCGCGCTCGGTACAGGGGGGCAGACAATGTCGCGTCGAGCTATCCATCGGTTCGTTTGTAAAAAAGGATGCGATGCAGCCGAGCCTCTGAGTTCCACGAAGGGGGAACAGTGACGCGCGTGAATGATTTATATCGAGGGTACTCGAGTACTTTCATTTCCCTGTGAAATTGCCAATTGCAATTTCAGATGCGACAGCGGAAGACGTCGTGTCGAATGCCTATACTGTACAGAAATTTTTCTAAAATACAGGAATCCTCGTTCCGTCCCTATTTCTAATTTAGCGCATGCTCAATTGAACAGTGGAGGGAATGACGAGCGAATAGTGGTGAGAAAAAGAAGCACGAATTTCATAACGACGCCATTATGGGGCCGAGAAATGTGGATCGTAAAGTCTTCGTATCCATTTCGCGGCAACCCGCCTTGACGTGCCGCAAGCACCGACATTCAGCCGCGTGTTACTAGATCAGATTTAATGCTGCTCGCTCCACTTCCATTTCGGTATCGAGCGAAAACTTTTTATCGCCCTTGCCAGGATACACCCTTATCCGACGATGCCTATGAAACGAGTCTACGTTCGAAAACGAAGCAGCATGACGATGGCTCTCGAAGGAAACGACGAAGAGGAAAAGGCGGCACCTGCAGTGGGTATGACGCTCTTTCCAGTACGAAAGCAACAGCTATTACCCGCGAGATGACGAGAGGGAAGTGATTCCGGATAATGTCTTCCATTTCAATTGGAAGTAACGGTAAACGGAATTTGCGTCTGCAAGAGGAAGGTGACGGCCAACTACTAGTACAGTTTCTCCGTTTGTGCGACGAGTGTGTGGGTGAATGCGTATACGGTGGATACATTACGCAGTGGGTTGTAGACCAACGAAATCGAGTTGCATCGCTCGTCCACTGTCTCCCCGAGCTAAATTCATCGCGAACGAACGCGCGTTGACGGCGCCACAATCCACTCGAGTACGAAATGATATGGAGGGAAATACTTTGGAAAACCGAGGAGGACAGGAGAGGGAGGGTGAAGGACCTCGCAACGCGTTCGGAATCCTTTCTTCTTGCTCCATTTCCTCCTCCTGCTTCCGCTCTGTCGCCTTTCTTCCAGTGAACGACTAAAAGCGCGAAAATCATCGTCTACTTGGCGCGCGAGAAATCGGGGCGACGTGGACTTGTTAAATTTTCGCGCGTTATTCGAACGCGCGCACCCAACCCCTCGTAGTTACCGTCCCCGTCACTTTTCACCGGCCCACATCGCCCACACGGGTGTATCGAAATTGCGTTATTGCCGGGTTGTAGGGTAGTCACCGCGACGTATACAATCGAAACGGAGTTGAAGGAACGGGCAGGCGGTTGCAGCTCTGGGGGTGGCGGAGGAGCCGGTGGTGGTACGATGGAAGCAACGGCAGCGTATATCCTTCTCGTTCTCGACCACCGCGACCCCCACGTCCGCATCCAGTTCCTTCTCCACGACGGAGGGTTGTTCCGGGGTGAAGGGATCCGCTTTATTGGAGAGTGTTGCTATCGACAGCCTCGCGCCGTTGGCTTGGTAGGTAGGTAGGTAGGTAGGTATACCCCTAGCGCGGTCCGCTGCATTTTCTCTGTTATCGTTGTAGGGGCTCGGAGCGAAGCCGCGCGGACAATGGCGGGCCCCCATGGCGGATGGCGAGAGAAAGTAAAAATTAACGAGAATTCAAGCTCGGCCGGAGCCATTGAAAAATTGCCCGGCACTGCCCGCGTCCGCCTTTCCCGCCCCGCCCTCGCCCTCGCCTCCTGGCAGGCGCCGTGCGGCCCACCGGTATGGCTCCTCTCGAGGGTATGAGGTAGGGTTTGAGACTTGTCGGCGGCCGTATTTTTTTTCCCTCCCGGCTTCTATGCTTCCCTCTCACGCCTCGTTTCAGTCTCACCCCGCGCACCCTTCTACCAACCTTCCCTTCCTACCCGCAATCCCTAACACAGCGCCATCTTCGACCAGAACCTCCTCCTCCGTCACCGCCATCACCATCCCCTTCTGTGCCCTTATCCACTTCTATCTACACTTCCCACCGCTTTGCCCTCTCGTCGTCACTCACCTTCTTTTTCATCCCTTGTCCTGCCCCAAATCGTTCACTTTTCTCTCGTTGTAATTCCGCCCTTCGTCCTTGCGCCGTTCGGATCACTTTTCCCCGGCTTGTCCAAGCTTTTTAAATACTTCTTTCTGATCGTTACTTTACGCGAATTAAATCGCGAGATTCCCAGGCGAGATCACGCGAGTTGATTTTCCGTTCTATCGTTGGCGATTACAACCAATGAAGTCGGTTACACGGGAGAAAACTCGTATGTAAAACGTGTGGGTCGTGACACAAGCCGCGGACAGGATGTCCCTTCTGTGTCTGCCCTTTTTCGCGTCTCTTCTTATTCTCTCTCCGTGCATGCCAGTAGGAGACTCTACACCGCGCGCCGCTCGCGCGAGGGAAACTCTTCAGAGCGGGACGTGGCAGTCGGCCGTGGAAGATTGATTAATGGTGGTATCGGGGGAGGGAAGCAGGGCAAAAGTGGGAGAGGAAAACGAGGGAGGGAGCGCGCATATCATTCGTCATCGACCTTACACGTTTGCGGAGCGCGTAGAATTCCTCAGATAAGTGTCTGGCCGAGTGAACTAATGGAACAAAACTGGAAGTTATTGGAAAGAAGGGGTAGCGGGGAGAGGTGGGACGGGAGACGAGTGGCAACGGAGCCGGGCGACGCGATGATTGATGGACCGGTCCGAATGGATGTACGTTCCTCAACGTCGTTTTGTTTAAATATCGAGCACGAGGGCGACTAGGAACCAAAAATTGAGAGCACACGAGAGCATTGTGTCGGACGATTTTCATCGAGCAAAAGTTTCCAAGTTTTCAGATACGATCGATCACCGCGATTGAGATATCCTTGATGCTTCAGCCTGTCCAATGGACGATGAAAAAAAATCGCTAAGTCAGCCGTGGCCGGTAAAACGACCTCTGAAACCGATTTTTGTAAGACATTCGTTCTGCTGCCTTGTGTTGTTACACGTTGCACGGCCGATTCCAATCGTACGCCGGGCGATCCTGGGCACCGTGAAAGCCCAGATTACCGAAACAACAGAAATATAGCGAGATACGTCGGATCTCATCGGCGAGAGCCCATGAAATCCCTTTAAAGAGAGGGGGTCGGGGTGCGCTGTGCCGCGCTGCTTCTACGAATGCACCTGCGCAGATGCAGGCGGTTCGTTGCTCCTGCATGCAATATCCTCTCTCGTTTACTCTTCTTATTATGGTTTGGGATCGATCGGGCCGCCACGACTATCCAGGCCCGGTAAGACGGCCTGGCTATGACCGAGTGTGTGTGTGTGCGAGAGAGAGAGGGAAAGAGAGAGAGAGAGAGCAGCTTGAGCGGTCGTAAGAGAAGGAGGAAGGAAAGCGGAAGGGCGAATAGTGGGCGGCGTAGGGCGAACGGAAGGGTGAATAAGGGAGGCGTGGGGTGGAAGGGGGTAAGGGTAAGGAGAGGGTGGAAGAGAAGAGATGGGTGGGGGGCTACGTTTGTAGCTCGAAGGGTAAGCCTGTCCGTAAGACTGCCGGCACGTCCTCCCTTGGGAATCCGGCGTATCTGCTTCGCGGCACGGGCAAACACGCCGGGATGAAGGAAGTCTGGCTTCCATTTCGCAAGACGCGCCGCAGCGAAGCGGAGTAAATATTGATACAGATCGAACATCTAATCGCTCCGACCCGTCCGTTTACCGACATGGCAACCATACATAGCGAAGATGTGTACACGCGCGTCTCAGTAAGCGCTCGCGCACGTTGGTAAGCGTGCGGATGGTGAGGGATGCGTGCGAGGAAGTCGGAGACGACGGGTGTGGGTGGCTCTGCAGAAGGTGTGTAGATTTCGCGTCCACGTGTGCCTCTTCGCGAGGAGAGGCCAAGATCGACGGATCCGATGGAAAACGTGACGGAGATTGACAGTGAGAAGTTGCATCCGCGCGTTTCACTGGCGCGTTGATTTCGCGCGAAGAGAGAAAAAAAAGCTGTACAGTTGAAAGCTCACTTTTAGCGTTTATTAATATAATCGCCGATGACATTTTTTATCAATTGCGCAGGGAGTGGTCCAAGGGGTGGGAATGAGCGACATGATTCGATGCGCCTGTAACAAGTTCAGACAGGCATACGAATGCACTTGTACCAATTAGCGTCGATATTACGAATCCTCTTTTTTCCCCATCGATTCCATTAAACGCGAAGCGCCGACGCGTGGATAAACTTGCCCGGCATTCAATGTCCCGATCCTGATTCGAATTTTTTTTTACGGGATTGAATTTATATAGGACTGGAGAATCAGTCGTCGCGCCTAGATTTGTGAATAGGTCAAATTGTCAAAATTGGCAACGCGCAATCGAGGCGGTGGACGTCGCGTCGGCTTCGGCGTCGTTTGGTTTAGATTCGCGTACCGAATGTACGTTCTTCGAAGGTAGCGCGCCGCCGAGATCCCATTGCACGCGACTGTGCGATTAATTAAAATCACGAGCTTCACCGTGCGCAACAGCCTCGCCGCACCGACTACCTCTTGTCTCCCTTCCACCCTCACTCCGACGCGTCCATTTTATCGGCCCGTATCGTGTTCAATGTCGCGTAAATTGCGCTCTATGGTGAGAGAGAAGGAGGGAGAGAGAGAGAAAGAGAAAGAGAGAGAGAGAGAGAAGGTAGCGAATGCGACTGCGCGACTACAAATCCCTCCTAGGAAAATGGATCCGTTCGATTCATTCGATCAAGAATCAGAGCTCCAAATATAAATTAATTGCAGACGCAACGGGGGCCTTGCGATCTCCTCATCCTCCTCACCCACACTCGACGTTCAATTCCTACCTACTACCTATGACAGATCTCGCAGGACGCGATTAATTAAAATTCACAGTCCCCGCCTCTTTCGCTAATTACATTTGTCGGCCGAAAATTCATCTCGCACTTGGGGACCGTGCACGGCAGTCTACATTCTATAGAAACCGAAGAGAACCGGACACGCGCACCACTAAATTCCTCTTTTTCATACCCTCGACTTGGCTCCCGCCCCTTTCTTCTTTCACCTTCGCCTCCGGGCGGCTTGCCGGAATCGTCCGACGAATCTCGTAATGCACGCATGATTGGGCAACTCCGTCAGCGAGATACCGACGCGCGGTAGGCGGCCAGGCTGCGTTGCCCGCCGCGGCTACAGCTCCTCTCCTCGTGCCCCGTCGGAACATTGCCAGAAATACTTCACTTCAGGGACTCGGGGGAAATCATGTATGAAGTTCCTCTGTTCCAACCACCTCGCCGGCGTTCCCAACCCCTCCTCCTCCTCCTATTCCTCGGATCACCCCAACCCATCCCCATCTACTCACGCCGTCTGGCCTCTCTTGCCGGAAATTCCGTTCCGCGACACACAATTCGGCGGGCCGATGAAAAGGCCGCCCGGGAGGGAGAAAGGGAAAGAAAGAGAGAGGGAGGAGGGAGAAAGAGAGAGAGTGTGACAGAGTAAGAGAGGATGGCGGGAAGGGATGGAGAGAAGGAAGAGACCAGGCGCGCGGTGTGCGTAAAAGAGGGTTGTGCGGACGGAAAAGACGGGTGGGTGTGTTGGGGGAATGCAAGAGAAAGGGAGGAGGGGGATTGAGAGAGGTGCGAGAAGAGCAGGGGAGGGAGTGGGACGAATGTGAGAGAGGACAAACGATCGAGCGAAAACGAATCACGGAAGCCAGACGCCACTGTTTCGCTTTCCGTCTCGTGTGTCCACCCCCACCGCCTCCGTTCCTCTCTTCTCGTCTCTCTTTGCGAACCCCGAGAGTCTATCGACCATTAACTAATTGCGTATCCGAGATTATTACTCCTGCACGCGACGTCGGTCGTTCGAACGATTTCGACCGTCCTCCCGTCTCGCTGCAAACGTGACGCGCGAAGAGAATTGTTCGTTGGAAGACTCGTTGTAAATTTCGCGGAATTCGTCTTCGCGGACCGCTGCATCCCGCGGAATTATTTTTCCACTCACGACACTTTTCGCACATGTCCATTAGCAAAGCTGTTAATGGACGAGCTTTCCCGATTGCGGCGGAAAGGATAAGCGCACCCCGTTTCTGCCTTATCCTTCGCTTCGCCGTACCGTGGATGACATAAGTGAAGTTGCGTTTCGTTAACCTACAATCGGCGCTACATAACGAGAGTAAAGGTCCCTTAATGCGTAAATGTTGTTCTCGAGCATCTCGATATATTGGTCCATCCCAATAGTGCAGCGACCCATACTTGTATTTGCCAGAAACGATCGGGACCGAAGCCGTTGTCCATCTTTCATTGTTATCGCTAATGGAGGAACTTCTGAAGCTCCTTGCGGTGGTAAGAAGAGAGAGTGTGTGGGGGTGGTTTGAGAGGCGACCGCGAAGTCGCAAGGACGGGACGCGTTTAACAAAAGGGAGACGGCGAGGGCGAGCGAAGAATAGGGAGAGAGAGAGAGAAAAAAAAAGAAGAAAGAGGGAAAATCGGTACCCCTGACGGAAACGCGTTACTCTCACGTGGATTTCGAATCGAAAGATGTGGACCCTGGTGTAAGCCCTCTTATCTAGCCCACATTTTAAAACTTTAAACTTTCGGAGCAATCCGCCATTCGATCTCCTTCGTGCGCGGGGCTAATGGCGCATTGTGACGCACATCTTCTCCGCTTCGTCTCTCCTCTGCCACTCGCTTCGATTAGTTCGACGCAAATCCTTCGCGTCGCCTTTCTGCCCTTTACGTCGTTCTTCGCCGATAACCCTCTACCCTAATGGATTCTTTCTTCGATGCGGGCCTCCTTACTTTTTCGACACGTACCATTCAAATTCCCGCTCACGACGCTCAAATGCGGGATGACGAAGAAACCCGGGATTTGAAACGCGAAGAAATTATAAGAGGAACAGTATGAAAGCTATTATGAATAGTTACAGGAGATGCGAACCATGTGATCGATGAATGGAACCATTTTAAACATTACGTGATATTTTTCTAGGACTGCTCATTGTATTCCTGAAATCTGTTGAGATCTATGTTGTGGCACAGATTCGGTAATATCCTCCGTCGTTAAAATTTAATATTAATGGTTAATAAAGCAGGTTCGAATATTATTATTCGAGTAAGTGCCAGTAGGATGAATTATAAAGTTACCTCATGAATGGTGTTGTGACTGAATCATTCCTGGTTTTGTTATAATTCATGTAATCTATTATGGGTAGAGCGATTCTAATCATGTCGGGTGAATATTAATTAATGGACGTGTGTATGGTGTACCGTTATTGGTCAAATATCTGCCGTTGTTTGTTAAAACCGGCGTGTAAATTGAGCGTTGGCAATGTATCGCATTTTCAATTTTTTACGACGTTCGAAGCGAAGAATTCTATTATTTTTTAAATATCCGTGGAATTGCGAAAGCAATTAAAAAAATTTAGGCAGTCATAAAAAATCTAAACGTCCATAACAGAAGTTATAATTGACCATTTAACGCAGCATTCAATTGGAACTGTCCCACATATTTTTTGAATTGAATAATTGAAGCCGAGTATTTCCCTTTATCGTAAACTGGCAATCAATTTTCTACCCCCTCAGCTCCCTAACGTCTCCGCAGGCCCAGCGTATTTTATTACTCAAGAGCGACCTATTATTATTTGGAAAATTATATAACGAAACACTTGGAAAAATCGCGCACCGCAATTGTCAACAAAATTGTATATAATTATGTTTCACGCCGCAAGGTAGAGTAATTTCACTTCACCAATTTACAATGAAAATAATATTAAAATCCCAATAAACGTCGTAAATTTCCGGATAATGGGAGTACTATCTATGTCGTAGATAAATGGTGTGCAAAATTCTTTCAATGGAGCAGAGAAGCCCGTGGGAGATGAATTTACGAAGGAAGCTCACCTACGTAATGTATATTGACCTGCGAATTCTATCACGATCTTTGCTAATATATTTGCTCGGATTACTCGAGCATAACGCTTTCTCCTCCTCACCCCCTCTTCTTCCCTTACACATCTGTACCTACCACGCGACGCTCTTCTGTTAATCCATAAGCGTTATTCCATTTCACCCTATAACCATTTTACACCGTTGGTGACTGGAAGATGGATCGGATAAAGCAAATCAGTATTCTCTCTTAATGCAATGTTACTTTGTAATGGTTACAGTTGCGTTCAACGCTCTTGGGAAAAAAATCGCATGATTACACAAAAAAAATTGCAACATGCAATGGAAGGCGTAAGTAGCGGACCTGAAAAACTATATTTGCCGAAAACTATAAGATATAGCGAATTGAGAAGGCGTCAAGGACGATTACAGGGAATATTATTGTCCTAGAAACGGCAGGATGCGTTTCCTGCCAAGCAACCCTCCTCCTTATCCACTTTCCCCTACCCAGAATCGCACCCTACGATCCTTTCACCATGCTGAAACCTATGCTAACCGTCTTTCTCCTTACCCTCGGCAGTTTTGGTCGGGGGAACCGACATTCCACTAACTGGGAGCCCATCGGGAGAATTATGCCAATTAACGTAATTAGTCGGATAGCGCGCACGTTTGATTTTAAGCTGCTCCTCTTCTCTCCTTTCATCCGCACTCACCGGAAATCGATTCTCGAACTTGCGATCGTTAGCTAGTGTCGAAGGGATACTTTCCTTGCATGCCGAATCCACGTGCGTGTACGCTCACTCTCGTTGGAACCCCTTTAATTATAATCTGATCCTTGCTACCACGACGCTTGGAGTATCTTCTCGATTTGCGAGAAGGACGCGTGGCGTCGTCTCAGGTTGATTTTTACTCGTCCCCGGTTCCGGCGGTTCCTCGGTTCGATTCATTTCCAGCAAGCACGCGCGTAAATCCGCTTCACTGGATAAATCTGCGGTGCCGCATGTGTGCTCCTCTCTCGTGAACCCGACTCTTCTGATCTTCAACCATGGAGGTGGAGGAGGTAGAAGAAGACCCCGCCCCCGAAGAGCCCGCTGATCCTCCTACTCGCCTTCGAATTAGGTGAGCGATCTGCCGCGGCGGCATCAAGCGGATCAGATTAGATGGCTGTGTAAACATCGCAAAGGCAAAGGAGCTTCTGGGAACTTGCACGACGCGAGATCCTTCGACTCCTCCACCTTCGTCGTCACACCAACACCCGGCGTCCCTTTTCATCCGTGCCCGTTACTAGCTGTGCAGCATCAAAAGCTCCCGTCCATTATACGAGGATTTAAGCGTGGCGTAGATGTAACTTCAACCCGTCGACAGGCTCCCTTCTCGTTCTCGGTGTTCAGTCAGCGCGGTTCTCTCGTCGAGGATTTCCGAGGAAATTAATTGGAAATGCATCGCTCGAGAACAATTATGGAAATTAACGAGGTCGAGCAGTTTCTTTCTACTGTCGAGAAAATACGGACTCGTTGGGTCGCTTTGGAAGATTACGCGCAGGGAAGGCTCGATGTTCCCGAAGAGAGATGATAAGTTTTGAGGAAAGAAAATCATTCGAAAGCTTTTTGTTATCAATGGTGCTTGTCGGAACTTTCAGAAAGCACTCTTCGTCGAATAATATCGATTACTTCGATCTCAAATGTCAATCGGAGATCCATTCGATGCCTCGAGAAAATTGTTAAGAAAATTTAGGAAACCGAAAATAGCGCGAAACGTCCGAGTCAACCGCCGAAGGAGAGGTCGAGCCAGCGACGAGGTACTTGCCGGGGTTAACCGGGCAATATCGAGCGTCTTGAGATGAATCTTCGAGCTCCCTCGAGAACGTCCATGCGGATTAACTATATCGTGGCACATAGTGCTCAGCGCCGGTTTCGGGTAGAGATGGAGGGCAAGGGGAGTGTGCGCGCGCCACGGTCCCGAGGACGAGGATAGGGTACTCAAGATGCTGGGCCACGTCGAGCCCCTTCATATAGCTTCCATAATCAACTGCATACCGCAGTGTTACCAGGGGCCCGTGTGCTGTTACGGTCGCCCCTGGCATATGAATGCCGTCTACCGACGTTCTATACGTCCGCAGTATTACCCGCCGGGGTGGTACTCCAAGGCCGTCCTTGAGCAGGGGCTGACTCCCTTGTAGTGCGCGCAAGTCCTTCAGGATATCCTTTTACAGTGCGCTTCTAAGAGATTCGTAGCTGATAAGAGCAGCCGTGATGACGATTATGCATGCGGTTGCGGTAACCCCGTCGCGATGGACGTGGCTGTGAGAAATTAAGGGATTTTGTGGCTTAGGGACATTAAAGGTGAGTTACGGGGTATCATCCCCGTACCATCGATAATTTCATGCTACCGTAAGAATATAATATGCGAAATTTTTAAGCATTCTGTCAGAATCATTTACGGGGAATTCTAACTTTCGAGTACGAGGACTCGTTTGAATAATTTTTATGCACGTTTCACGGTACTTCGCGTCGCCGCGACCGACGCCGCGCGCCGTTAAGTCGAGAGAGGATTTCGGCGATTATTGGGGCGGGAAGGAAAAGGGCCGTAAAGACGGCAAGGGAAAGGGAGCGAGAGAGCTCGCCATCGAAGCCTGAAAATCAATTACCAATCACGCCTTCGGCTAAAGCCCCGACCGACGCGACGCGACGCCTCGCCCCGGCGGAATATTATGGAAGCTTCGTTGTCGTGCTTCGAGATATTAAGCGAGGAAGAAGCTGCCAGCAATATCGATCTCCTCAAAATTTTCACAAACTTTTCTCTCCTTCGAGGAAAAAGCGTGAACCACAAACTAGACGAATAGAAGCACACGATTGAATCTGTCTCACTGGGCACGTACACTCTTCAAACGAAAAACAATAATTCTTCGACACAGTCAAGTACCTATAGTGATATTTCCACGATCCCTCGCGCAATTAAAAATATTTTTCGCTCGGTAAAAATTAAAGCTCGGATGTTTTAATCTATAACGCCAATCAATCCAACACGCACCCATCCAGATACCTACTGGTATTTGCGCCATCAATTTACACGATATTTGTTTGTAGCGTTGTCAGGGCAGGGGAGCTTGGAAATCGTTTTGACGTGAGCGTTATCCGCGTCAATTACGCATCTAGATTGTTCGGGAAGCGGGGTAACGGCCACGGCCACGTTATTCTACGCGTTCGCGGGACTCGAGTTCGATTTTCACTTGACACATGGAGCTTCGATCCGCTCCGTTTGCATTTCAATGCAACGTTACTTTGTATTATTTTGATTACTTAATTGCCACAGGAATATTGCTGCGCAGCTAGTGTTCTTAATAAAGGATAATGTACGAGTTTGTAGAATCTTAGAGCGTAGAAAGAAGAGGAAAGGGACGATTACGACGGATAGCGAATAAAATCATTTAACGCGTTTAGACGCAAAACGACATCCAAGTAGTGAGTCGAAGGTGGAGCTGTCGTAAATTTATTTAGGACCATCCTCGACGCTTCTGCCTCCCCCCACCCGCACCGGAAAGGAAACGGCGGCGGCGCATCCGGCGATGCACGGAGCCCGCCAATATTTGGATGTTGTTTTTACAAGTAACCGGACGAGAGGGGATTGTTTACATCCTGCTCGGCCCTCCCAGTTGCCCTTAATTGGATTTCTGATCGCTCTACATCGGCAGGGGCGTCGACATTTATCAACTGTCGAATATTCCATCCACATCCTGTACCGCCTGCTCTCATTCTTTTTACCAACGCACGAGCATGGGTGTCGATTCGATTTTTTCCCACTTCCTCGACCACTCCCCCGAAATCGTATTTTGTAAAATTTACTCCACCCCTGTCTGCAAACGGGTGCCGCCCAGGATGCACAATATTTCTGCATTATCGGCGCGTCCGCGGAATTTATTTGCGAGGGCACGTACCGTAAGGCTGGGAGACTATGCGATTTCTGGGAATTATTCCACGGCGTGTTTTGTGCTCGGAGGAAGGACGATGCCGTGTGTCTGCCTACTTTGCTTCATCGTTACATCGTCGCGCGCTATCGAAATTCCATTGTTACGAAAATCGGATTGGAATAAAACTCGAACTGTGATTATTGCCACAGCCAAGAGAGATAGTGGTACTGCGCGGAACCATCCCGATTCGTTTTCGCGATAGGAGGAATACATTCTATTCAAATCATTTTCAAAATAATAAGATTTGGTGTTGAAAGCGATTACAACCCGCCAGATTATTTCAACAAATAAACGTGAGACTCTGCCTACATCTTTTCTTTTTTAACCCTTTCAGCGACCATGTTTCCGCCGTGAAGGAAGCATATCCGGGAAGAAGAAAACGTCTCTGGAAGAGAAGTTTAACGGTCCCCGTGTAAACAGGCATTAATGTCCCGCACTTCACGTTAACGGTTGCTTCAAAGGGCAACGATTACACTTTCACGCTCGTAGAAAAAAGCTCGGGCTCTTCACACCACGATTCCCTCGCTTCTCGTCTCCTCCTACTCCCCCTTGCGAAAAGAGGGAGGTGAAAGAGAAGAAGAAGAGAGCTTCGAAGAGTCGTTGGAACAGGGGTGGGACGAGCAAGGAGTTTCAAGGAGGATCAGGAACGGCCATTACGGACGCTGACCCACTTCCCTATGAATTTTATTCGCGATATTACATGGCGCTTGTCACGGGGCGATGATTAACTTGCTACCCTTCGAAAGGGTATCCTCTCCTCCGCCTCTACGAGGAAAGAGCACTCGCCCCGCCACATTCAATTGCACGAGAGCAGTGCGACCGAGCATAGGATCCTTTCTCGTTCCTACCGTTCTCGTCTTTTTCGTCATCCTTCATTCGACCGTGCCCAGGGGCCAATTACGAAGGCAGTCCTTTGAGCGCTCTGAAGGGAGATTTGCTTCGCGAGGATAATACATCGAAAAACGAGATAGATGGTACGATGTTTTAGAGTGAGAAAGTATTATGCGTCTCCGTTATAGTGTAAACTGGTGGAACAATAATCCCACTCCCTTCCTCCTCCTCCACTTTTCTCACAAGCAAAATGCCGGTTCATAAGAAATTTAGTGGAAAGCAAATAATGAATTCGGAAAAGCGTACGGCTAAATTTCCGTGAATCGCGACAGATGTAGGGGAAGTAGATAAATAAATTGGAGACAATGCGAAAATAAACGAAGTGGAAGGAACATTAACGTCGAGCCGGAGAACACAATTCGTTAATAAATTCCCTTCCTACTGTACGCTCGCACCGAATTACCTTCCTTCTTCCACTCATTCTCCTTTCTCCTCCCTTCCACCCTCGAAAGAGGCATCCCTTCAGATATTTTACATGACAATGGACGAGGTCGCGACTATTTAATGTCGTGGCTCGCTGATGTGTGGGTCCCGCGACGATTAAATCGTTAAGTCCAGGGTTGTATCCGTCAACGCGAGAGCCCGTAGGTTTCTAATGAGCCTCGAAGAAGGTAGTCCCATAAGATCCTGATGGACGCTCGGGAACCCCGACCTCCGCCGACCTCGAGGCGCCGTCGTAAGACGATGAAGGGGAGAGGAGAGAAAGGAAGAGATGAGGAGTGGGCAGGGTACAGAAAGAGAGAGATACAGCTCCAGGAAATGATTATAAATGAAGCCATCCCGAGTCGTCCCGGGGTCGAGACCCACGGGTTGCGGGTGGAAAAGGAACTCGCCTGCCAGGACGACAAAGTAAGAAGAATTGAAGACGATGTCAAAAATAAGAGAAGCGTATTTACAACGGTGTGAAATTGGACTGCTAGCCCGCGGGAGAAATGAGGGTCGCCGACTGCGCCGGGAAAATGATATTGTGTGTTACGGGAGAAGGGTGGGTGGTGTTGTACCGCGAGAACGACGCTGCCGACGGTGCGACTGGGAGAGCGGACTTGTGTGTGTGTGTGGGTGCGAAAGAGAGAGAGAGAGAAGCGCGGAGGTGGCACTCTCGTCTCTTACCGAGAAGTTGCCGCACTCGCCTGCGCGTGACGCGGCTGCCATTCGAAATTTATAATCGTCGCCTCCGCCGACCGCCGCCGCCACCGTCAGAATCGCACACGCCCGTACGAAGCGTAAATCTTCGGCTAGCGCTCGCCAACGGCGTCGAGTATCTCGACGCACCTTCGCAACGAGGCGGTGATTTGTTTCGGCTCACCACCCCCACCATCCCAACAAAGATTCAGAATATTTCACTCGAAAATTGCGCGATTTGTATTTTCCCTGGGAGTGGAAAGGGTACGATTGAACCTAAGAGGGGTGAGGGTGGAAAGGTGGATCGCGAGAGAACGTGAAATTAACGTCTCGGACGGGTCACATTTGTCGCCCGTGACGCCTCGCGTACATTATAATAACCCTTTTTCCTTAAAATAACCCGCAACGGTGGAAAATTACGAATGGACTATGGAACGCCACTAGATGAAGCGGAATGGAAATAATTATCTGCCAGAGAGAAGCTCTCGCGTGTTATAAGACTCATCGAGGTGGTGCTCGCGAATCTCTTCCGACGAATGAAGCAATTTGTAACGGCACCCAGTCTTGAACGGTTTACGGTTCATATCCCAGGGTAAGCGCGATAAATTATACCGAGCGTGATATTGAATTTTCAGGAAACGCAAACCGGGACGAGTATTACATCCGCTTGGGGCGGATTGTAACGCGAAACGGTGCCACCGTTAGAAACGGTTCGCCTCGCGATTATGACACATTCTGATGGGGGGGAGGCAGGGGGTACGTGACGAGGGTCAGTTGGTAGAAGGGGATGGGGGTCGAGGTAACCATCCGTTGAATACTTGCGTACGAACGCAACTGTCTACATGCACTGCGGCATCAGCGCCAGCCGCAACAACGCAAATGCAAATTTATTGTTATTCGATTACTCGCGCTGCACTCGCCCACGGACGTTAACGCCGCGGTAAGGCTGTCCCGGATCCCACAATTGTGTTCCATACGACATTCACCCGTCGATTGTACCAGAAGAGTGACACATTATTTTTCGTTACTCTGCAAAAATAAACGAATGTGTTCTCCGGACGAGGGCCGACGAATTTCCGTCCTTAATTTCACTATTTTTCACCATCTTCACAGAGAAGATTTTCATCCGGACGTGACGCAGGCGACTCGAAGCATAAAAGAGAGAGAGAGAGAGAAAAACAAGCGAGCGAGAGGTGAAGTCTACTCGCGCCTAAACACTTTCCACCCAACCTTCACCCTACCGCGAACGGGCGCCCGTAAAGTACGGAGCCTGATAAGAAAAGCGGCTTACGGTACTTCTAATTTTCCCGCCGGCTCGACAAATATTATGCATACACCGTGAATCTATGTTTCCTCGAGGGGATGATATATAGCCGACCTCGACCTCGGCTCGGTTGAAACTTATACTCCGTAGCGGAAGCACAGCGGGCGCGAGAAGAGGACACCTTGCGGGGGTGCGCGAAAGGAGTTGAAAGAGAACGACGCAGCATGGCGCCCTACGAGAGTGCCGTACGTCTTAGAGGTGCATCGATACGACGGGGCAAACGTCTACGACGACGTTCGCGAAATACTTTGCGTCTATATGAATTTCCCAGAAACGAACCATCGATTTTGGAACGACGCGTTCGACCCCCGGTCATCTTTCAACTTCGGAATTTTACTTTTTCGAAAATGGTACGCCACTTTGCTGTAAGAGTATCCTAAACACCCGCGATTTTCACCGTATGTGCGGTCTATAGGATGTAAAAATTCGTCGTGTAAAGTGTCATATCTCGGTAAGCGAATACTCCGTCCAGTCTTTATCGAAGTACACCGCATCGGTGGGGATCGTTCGCTCGCTCACGGCCCTGCCTGGTGCGGGGAAGGAAGTTATGAAGTGCGAGCATCCGTGGCGCGGCGTAGCACTGCTTTATAAACGACTTTTCGTGCGAAGTTTACCGGCATTCATCACCGACGTCCTAACCCCTACCCTCGTACTCTCTCTTTCCTGCTCAACCTCGTCCACTAGTCTTCCCCCGTAGTCCTCCCTCTCCTTTCGACCTGCCCCCACGTTTGGCTCTTCCACCCCCCGTTCGTGAAGGCACCCCCAGCGCGTCGTCGTCGTCTACGTAGTCGTCGCGTCGTTGCGAAACGCGAAAGCGAAAAGTCGACCGACGGACTTGGTAAATAAATGAAAAACCGTTTTCCACGTAATAATCTTTTTCCAGCGTTACAATGCTACCGTACTCGGGGCACTCCGCCTCCTCTGTCGTCTCCGCTCCAGAGAATAATCTCGTTGTAAATTACGTCGGGAGTTTTCCGCGTAGAGGGAGGGTGGATGGGAGAAGGAGCGAAGCAAAACGCCGTCGCGACGGCGCAAGCTCAGTCCGAAGTCGCGTTCTTTCTCCACGACGAATAAAAGTCCATCGTTGTCGACGACCACCGCTACGACGTGTAAGTTCGCGCGGAGCAGCAATTATTACACCGAAATTACTAGGAAGGTACGCGCTACAAAATGTAAGGACGAAATACACGAAGGACTTTACATCGAAATTCAATCTTTGCGTCGTTCGTGGCGGATATTTTAAAGCGTCGCTGGTACCTCTTTTAGCGTAGCGCATTTTCCGGAGTGGCGCGTCACTACGCCCACTGCTTCGCGTGCCTCTTGCGTTCTCGAACAGTAATGAACGATGTCACGCCACTCGACGCACCTTTCTGGATCTCTCCCCAAACCTCTCAGGCAGCCTCTCTCGTTCGCTCGTTCTCTTGTTCTCTCGCTTGCTCACCCGTATATCATTTATTTCGAAAGCACTCAGGTCCTCCTCTCGCTCTCTCCCCCTGCCTCGTCTTTAGCGTAACGCTAACATACCTCGACTTTCGGATAAAGAGAGAGAGGGAGAGAGAGAGACAGTGGAAGACAGGGAGGCAAATGCTCGACCAAGTTTTCGGTCCCGTGGTAGAGTGAGCGCGCGCACGCGCGTCCACGGGAAAACTAGTTTGCGCCAGTTTCGCCGGTCGCGCCCATTAGTTGGCTAAAGAGAAAAGTGAATTCGCCGGAGTCCGCGCGACGTTCTCTCTAAGTCGCGCTCGTTTGACTCTTATGCTACGAATTGATTTACCTGCCGGGAAAGTGACGTCGAATGAACTTTTACGTAGAACATCGTGAAGCATCATCGTCATTGGAGCTGTTCGTCGTATTCTGGGATTCTCCTATCAGAAAACTCGAAAACATCACTCGAATGGCTGGCTGAACGCAGGTGGTAACCGAAGGATGCAACACGAGTGGACGATGTACGTCGCGAACTCGCTGAGGGGGCGTCGAAGAAGGGTGGTGAACGGATGCTGGCGAAATAGACGGACTAGGGGTGGAAAGGAAGAAGAGGATGGAAGGCACGACGGGAAGGATCATTCGGCAGCGAGCACGTAGGAAACCTCGGTTAATTCGGTCTAATTTGTTCGCAGTTAGATTGGACCGCCAGGAATTATTCAGAGGCTCAAATTGTTGGCGGTTAAGCGAGCCTCGCAAAACCGTTGGGTGGTGCGCCGTCGTACGTAGGCAGGTAGCTACGTACGTTCGTAGGGGTGGTTACATGTACGGGGGTAACTCGGATCTCTCGGTGGTTCGGTAGGGGCGACGGCGCGGGCGGCTAGGGCGAAGGGACCAACGGACGATAGGCCACAACGACGCGAGGACGCAGCGGCGGTGGCGGTGGCGGCCGGAGCGTCGGTGGAAGGGTGGTACGCGCACAGTTGGAGAAGGTCGTGGGCCGCGGAGTGAGAGAGAGAGAGAGAGAGAGAGAAAACAAGGGTGGGGTGGAGCGGGGTGGCATCGGCTAACCAAACTCGATCCAAAATTGACCGTATTATTATATGTCCTGGGCAGGCGCTGAGGGATGAACCGCAACGCGTGCTAGTAACCCTCCCTTCCACGGTCCTGCGTTTCCCCTACCCCCGCGTGTTATCGCTTGTGCTTTCCTCCTGAATACGAAGAGGAGGAGGAGGAGGAGGAGGAGCAGGAGGAGGAGATAGACGGAGGAGGAAGTGAGGTTTCGGGAAGCGCTGCCGGCCGACCTCCGCGGAAACTATGGCGAATTGTAGTAGAAAGCTGCCGCGCCGAATTATTTCCGACCGCAGGCCACGACCGTTTGTAATTTAATTACCATAGCAATTCCCGTTGCGACGCCGGCTCTTCCGCACGTATGTATAGGCGCGCGGGAGTCGTTTACGTGTGCATGGATTTACATATGTGACCTGCACACATACCCAGATATATTAGAGCCCGCCTCGTCCCGTCGTCGAGGCTCTTCGAGATGCACGATCGACCGAGCAGATTTCCGCGTTGGTCCCCCAGTCAGCTGCGACGCGTTCCTGCCGATAATAAATTAATTAGCAATCCCCGATTGATGGGAAATTGTTCATTGTCCCGAAATCGATTTAATGCGATCGATCGATGGCTAAACAAAGCACGCCAATACTCCAAGCAATTTAATGAGTTTAATGCAGAAATCGAGGAAGGTAATAACGGATTTTGGAGAATTTTCTTAAGAACGTCTTTCAAACCGCGGTGTGATGCAGGGTGTAAAAATCGTGTTTTCGCTCGAAATTCACAAGCTCGATACTCTTACCACGTGTGCGTATACGCTTACACGTATACAGTGGTCACCGTCGTACCCCTTGCAAGTACTATGACCTCATGGACGATATAGATCGCATACTTATCCTCTTCCGGAGGTAGTCGTACGTACGTGCTAGACACGCGTGTGCCGCGAATGGAGAACCGTGAAGAACGGAGAGCGAGGGGTATTAGAAGTAAAAAAAGGCTGCCAAAGAGAAGCAGACACAGCGGGAGAATAAGAAGAAGAAAAAGAAGTGGAAAGGAAAAAGAGAGACGATAGGTACCCTCTCCGCGGAACTTTGAATATAAACCCAGAAGCCGGGGGCGTCCTGCGTCGATTTATTCGTGTGTTTGTTCACGGTGGGAAAAGTTTCGCGGTTTGTCAGCGCTTTTAGATTAAGGAGAGCAAAGGGCCAGGCGGGAAGACGGGATGGGGAGGGGGAGACGGTCGCGCAGAAGTGCGCGCGAGGGAAAAGAGGGAGGGTCGAGAAGGACAAGGGACGCTAGAGAAACTTGGAGGACGGAGGATGGGAGATGGGGGAGACCATCGAAACCTCATAAAGTCCTTACAAATACCTTCATTCGGTATGCTCGCGTCCCAATCTGAAGCAGTAAAAGCCACCTTCGACGAATTATGTTCACTAAGTCCGGCTATCGATCGATCTGAACGCACTCATGCCTCACTCTGTCCAAGGATCTCTCCTCGGTGAACGGCCATTTATCGGCGCGCGCCACCCACGAAGGCGTAGAACTGCCAAGGCGGAAAACGATTAAATGTTTCAGTCGATCGATACGACAATGTCCTATAAGTTTGAACTTCCAACGAGGGTGTGAAATTTGGATGATTGGCACTTAGGAAAAACAATAGAAATAGTCTTTTCTTCACGAGTTCTTGACATCGAGTCAATCCTTTTACCCCTTGCCTCCACCTCTCTATATCCTCGACAGCTCGCGTCGCAGTGCTCGAATACTTTTTTGATTCGCGCGACGCGTCCCACGAGTTTTCAATCTATCGAGTTTCCCTTGGAAGCCAAACAATCTTCCCGACAATCCTCATTGGCAATGTGATCGTCGCCGCGCTCCCATCCTCACCAGAAAACTTTCCAACTCACGCCCGAAGCCTCGTCCTGCACTCTTCGACGTTCTCTCCGCATCGTCCTTTCGCGCCTTTCGACAAAGATGGGCTGGCGGTGCGATAGAAAACTCCGATTCTCCTCTTCTCCTTCGAAGGTCGTATTCGACGTGATCAATGTGGAACACACCCCCGCACGCACCTGCATCGAATCCCAGGACTAGCATCGGAGGACTCTACGTACGGACATCTCAGGATGAACACATGGACCCAGGAGAAACCTTTCATTGTTCGGAACTACACGATTTATTGCAATCAAATGGAAACCGGAGAGAGGTATGATGTAATAGAGCGAAACCGATGGATATGAAATTCGAGACGTTCGAGGATGTCTTATGGCTTACCTCGCTCTCGTCGATGGAAATTGGAAAGGGGCACCATCTCGTCCCGCGTACCTTCGCCTCTCAATTTTTATTTCCACGAGAACTTCCTCGCGTTAGCTTCTCCTACCGAATCAATTCGTTCCCATCGAAGCGCCGTTTACGAACGCTGTCAAGAGATTGGGAAATAAAATAACCGCCATTCGCAAAGATTCACACTCGCGTGTGCGCCCACACGGACACGCACACACAGAAGATCACACGATATAATAGACATTCGAGAAGCAATTTTCCGGCGCGGAAAAGCAAGCCAGGGGTTTGAATATCGTTCGTGACGGCCGGCGTTAAAGAGGAACGGTAAGCTCGAGATTTCTTTGATCCCACAATCGCTCTTTGAGCAACAGTACCCAACAGTGTTTTTACACTAGGTCCCCACTTGGTTGCGTTTCAACGGGAATTCGTAGCATTTTCTACCGCGCAGACACCCTCGAGCTTGCCGCAGCTTAAACCAGCAGGTTTCCCCTGAACAATCCGTAAAACTCGACCGTAATTCCTCGCGCACGACTCGCAAGGGAAACGCGCTCGCGGCCGATCGCGCACGCGAAAATGGCCGCAAGGGTTTTGCGTGCCCTGGAAACTGCAGGGCGAGTTCGGGCCGGCTCCCTTCTTAATCTGGCTGAAAGCAGAAGGTAATTTCGCAATGGCGCGTAACGCCGTTCGATAACAGAGTGGTACAAAGGGGGCTTTATCTTGGCAGATTTCGCCTTCAGCGCGTCTCCGGGCGCATGTGGATGGAGAAGACAGGAGGGAGAGCAGCGCTCGTCGCGTTTGGCCGATGAAAAAATTTTCATTAACCTCTTGATAATCCACGAGGTAGCCCGTAATCGTTTTCCCTCGAAACGGCAGGTGCTTCGAGGATAACCCCTGATTTCTTTCTGTCCGCCCTCGCACTGTGGAGGGCGGTGAAGCGAGCCGTGGCGCAGCGATGCGTCTCGGTGGACCCTGCGCCGTTTATACAAGGGACCGTAAGAAAACTGGGTCGTAAACCGGCCGGTAGGTATTCGATATCGTTGAAAGTCGTTATCTCGTGGAAGAGTGCCCGTGGAAGAGGCGCTTCAACGGATTTTATATATTTCCGGGTGAATTGTTCGTTAAGAGTCTCGCGAGTGCGCGCGGCCCTCCTTGTCTGTCCGCTCCCCTCAGCCTCGTCCACCTCCTCCTCCACTTCCACGTTCTTCCCGCGAATAAGCGTCGTACCTTTCTACTCGCCTACCCGATAAATCGCAGTGTAACGTCGAGAATCCCGAGGAAATCCTTTTCCCATCATCGAGTACAATGGCTTAAGGTAATACTTTCGGTGAAACCGCGTTTTGCGTTGCGCAATGGCTTTTCAGCATAACCGGAAACCCGTAGCTTCCGTTCCGATGTCGGGAGTCAGAAGTAAATTCCACTGAATTCCCCGGTTTCTGGAGGTAGGAGGATTTTACAACCCTCTTGCCGCTCTTCTTGCTCCCGCACCCTCTTCAAACCTGTTCAAGTCCCGCGGCCGAAACCAACGCGTCCGTCGCCGTCCCCTCTCACATCCTCCCGAGTCTTCGTGCGTCTCTCTCTCTCTCTCCCCTTAGCTTTTAGAACAAATACTTAATCCGAATAGCAGACATTTGCCTAAGTAAGTGCCCGCCATTCAAAGCAGCCCCCGTTTTACGTCCACTACTACACGTGCTCGCCCACCCTTGGCATCCCTGCCTACGAATCTTCAACCTTCTTTTCCTGCCCCTCGTTTTTTCTCTCTCCATCTTATTCGCTGGTCCCATCGCAGGCTTTCGGTCTCTCACTTCTATTTTCCTTCCCCAGCCCGTTCCTCCTCCCTGTCCGACAACCTCGACGTCCTCCCTGGAGAGTATTCTTTCGTTAGGAACTCGATACGAACTTGACATAATCTCGTCGTCGTTCCATATCCACGGTCAATCGACCTCGTCCGATCGGAGCCTCGTCTCGGCTCGACGCAGTTAACCCCCAAGACAGAATCGAGGTTTTGCAAGTCCCGCGATATTTTCACCACTCTAACCCCCCATCTCCACCCCCTTTCTCCTCAACGTCTCGCGCGATTGAAATTTTTACGACAGTTCTCCAGAGCCTCGTTTGCCATTCCGGGAGACTCCATCGGAATAATCGTATATTCGTGTGTCCTTGGGAATCGGTTTAGATACTCCTCGGGCGTCGATGTACGAGCGAGCAGAAGGAAGATTCTAGCGGAGGAGTAACTCAAGAAGAGCTTACAAATCGAACCCCTCTACACCGTCGAGGAATTTTGCTAATACACAGGGCTACCCATTTTTCGCTCGAACAAGAGTATCGAAGGGTCGGAGGATCCGGTACCGAGAACAACGTTGAATTTCTCGTAATATTCGAGACCGCGCACTTCCTCTTCGCGAGTCAAGGAGCGAGGACGATGAGACGGGAGCATGCAGGTTGTGAAACCGGTTGCTATAGAGGCGCATACACGATGTTGAAAAGCCGCTTACGGGGCTCTCTTCACCAGCATTGGCACACAATACCGCGGATCGCCATTAAGCATAATCCCGCGTTTATTCTCGGCACGAGACCGTGCATTAGCCGGCATGCGAACCGACGAGGAGAATCACGAAGCCCCTTGGGTCGGAATAATTGCCAACTTCCACCTACCAGGAGCCATAACGAGTTCTCAGGCGTGTTTAGTTGAGTCCAATCAACCGTGGCGGATGGACGATGGTGAATGAAGATGGGGGGGGGGGGGGGGGATATAAGGGTCGAAGAAGTTCGAAGAAGGAGGTCACTCGATTTTCCGTATTAAGTTCACAAAGCACCTGTCCGCCTAAGTCGCATAAGCGCGATAATCGTGATATCGTAGGACGGGTAATTCTCCAAGTGGAAGGGAGAGGAACGAGAAGAACGCCAGCGAGCGTCATTATCGTTCGATGGATAATAGATGCGAGAAGGGTGTTGAAGAGAAGAGAGGAGAGAATAAGTAGGCAATCCAGGGAGATCGAGAGTCGCGTTCGGCTTCACCCGAACGACACGCAAGTCGGGATTTTGGATTTAATTTTACTTGAATATTCATTTTGGGGAGACGGATCGTAGGAGGAAGGCTAAATATACTGTTCGGCCATGCGCTCGCTGGACTAACGTATCTTGATGATTGTTGTGGAGTTTGATTACTCGCGAGGACGGGGTAAGGGAGTCGATTGTCATGGAAAATTCGCGGAGTACGTCAAATTTTTCCAAATGCCTCTTACGATCTTGATGAAAGATCGAGCGCCCGATACAGTCGAAAGGAGGAAGAACGAAGAAAGAAATTTCTCGACATTCGGAAAAATTCCATTTTCGTCGGAGAAAGATTAACCGTCACCGGGCATCTTCAGCCGCCGCCCTCCTCCTCCTTCCTCCCAAGAGGCTCCCGTAAGAATCGCTCGAGATGTAATTTATATTCTATCGCGAAACGACAAACCGAATCTTCGCAGACGACGAAGAGAAAGGGAGTAGCGGGAGGAGAAGCGGGACGACTTCGATTTTCGGGAGACTGAAGAGAGCGGAGCCTGGAAGTGGAGCGTCTCATTTAGCAAGCTGTCCAAACTATCATTTCGTCGTCGAGCTGGCGTCTTCAAGTGCGACCATTGTCTCGGAATGGCGCTCGGGAACGAGCGGCGAAGTGAAGATAGACTCAGACACGGGAGCCGCGTCATTACTAAGGTTGTTGATGCCGGCAGTTCATTTCCACCTTCGAATCTCGAGCGAACACTCTCTCCACACCACCCCCGGCCTCCTCGTTCTGCCGACCCCCTACCCTGTCCTGGGGGCAGGAGAAAGGGGGAGAGAGGAACCGTCGGCTGGCTTCCTACCCGTCCTCTTCCTGCCATCAACCCTCGCGAGGTCTTGGCAAGGGCTCGAGAGCGGAAGTTGGATCTGAGAGTCGGAGACAAAGCGAGGAGCAAGCATCCGGGGTAATCTTGCCGGAGAATGTGACGTAGACTGGTCCCTTCCTGTCACCTCCCACTCGTAAATGTAATTGGGTTTTTCTGGGGTGTCGGCCCCTCGCCAAGTGAGTCTGGATCGGAACTGGAGCAAGGACGATAAGTCTGTCTATTAAAGGATGCAGGATTTATGAAAAGATCGTGTCATTTCAAGCCTATTCCGTACGGTCGACTTCGTGCCCATTAGAATGTCGATAGTAAAAAAAAAAAAAAACGCAAACGTTTTCGAACATGGTGAAAGTGGTTTCATGTACCTTACGGCCACTTCTCAATTTCTTCTGCGCGGTTGATTCAATCGAAGAACCGCGTTAAAATTGTGAGTCGCGGTACTCGTCACTTTCGAAAGCATCTCGCCGAGTGCACCGCTCCTTATTGACAATCGAATATCCTGTACCGGTCGACCGTATTAAATCGTATCTCGACGGTTCATTATCTCGGTGGAAAAGAGGAGAACGAAGTACTGTTTTAAAACCAGGTCGTGAGACTTCGTTGCCCGAAAATCCATACGTATATCGGAAGATAACCGTACAGCCATGTATCCGTAGACATACGGATCTGTTGAAATACATGTAGTCTATTTTCCCCCGCAGCCTGTACTTCGCTAGTACCGACTTACAACCAACAATTCACCGCTTCCAGCTAGGCGATACCATTGACCATAACCGATCGCGAACAGTTTGACAGACCCCCCTTTGCCTCTTTCCCTCCCTTTCCCTCTCTACTTCCAACTTCGCTAGGGCGGCAACGGTGTTGGCGTCGTTGTTCGTCGACAACACGAAAGCTACGGGTACGACAAATAGCCGATTGTCTTCGGACTCGGTTGAGTACTCGATTCCCGAGGGCTTTTTGCTTTGTGCCGTTTCCGCAATCGCGGAAGGTACCGTCACCACCACCAACACGACGCCGTCGCCCAGTACCTCCCTCTTCCACGTTTAACGACGACCAGCGCAACGCATTCGAACTACCCGAGCGAGCGCGGGCCGAACGAAACCGTAATTAACCGCAGTGAATAAGCTTCCGAATTTAATTAAGGATATTGAATGGTAGCAGGGTAATAACGGGCGCCCCGACTATATTGGCTGCGGTGTCACAAAGCTAGGCACAGTAGGGCGTATCGTGCTCAAAGCTCGTCCAACCGGCGCTTTGATGTGGTCGCGGCCAGTGCGAAAGCGCGAAGCACGAGCGGGCCACGTTGGAAGGACCGAAGGGCGGGAATCGGTGGGTGGCAGGGCAAGGGACTATCAGGCAGGAGAGAACCGTAGCGAAGGGAAGAGGCTCGAGGTCAGGACGCAGGAAAAGGGTGCTCGGTCTCCTATCTCGTAGAGCTTGTTGCAGACTTCTCCGTGGAACTTGACGAAGAATCGCTAACTTGTCCCCCGGCTCCTTGGGCCTTTCCTCCCCTTTCACTTCGTACGTCCCACCCTTCGCTTTCAAACGGAGCGGTGCAGCCGCGCGGTTGAGGGTCACGGACGTGCACGGTCGCGCGGGACACCTACGAGTTCTACCCTCGATCTCTCCTCATCATCCTCAACGAGCGCGAGCAGGAGGGGGGACGAAGGTGGTAGAGATGACACCCGATAACTAACTCCACCGTGAGCGAACTAGCCGAAGACTTTCGGGTCGACCCACGCTTGAGCGTGCGAACGCACGGGTACAATCCCCACTCAGTTAGGTGAGATTAGAAGAAGAGTGAGGTGAGAGAGGAGGATCGATGTAGCGGTGTTCGATACAATCTTCCTCCGTTCATCCACCCCCGAGAAATTGGAGTCACCAGTCGAGTTGAGTAATCTTCGATCGTGCAACACCTTATGTCGGTATAACATCTAAATCAGTATAATGTGTTTCATATCCTAACGATTATTAATGCCGTGAGAACCTTATTCTTTCCCGTTCAATCATCGCGGTAAAGCATGTTCTGGTGAAGAAATCTCGTGGTGCTTCGTGGACAGAATAAGAGGTGCTATTACAGTGCATGAAAGAAGAAAGTCTATTCTTTCGTGAACATACCGTGAATGCACGGAACGCAAAGGTCACGTTCAACGTGGCTAGTCGCGTCCGACCGGTTCACGGCGCAACTTGGAGCGCGCGGAACGCCGTCGTCTTCGTAAGTTCTAAAGCGTTTTCAGAGCTTTCCCGCGTCGTTGCGTTCGGTCGAGGTGCACCGGCACCATCGTACCATCCGGGCGTCCCAAGCCGCGCCGCTACACGTGGAAGATTTCGCAGGCTCGCCTCGCTCGTATTCCGTTACTTTGTAAAATATCCACAATGTCTCCGGTAATACGATTTGCATAATGCCGTTGACCTCCGCCTCACCCCGCGTGCACAGATTCCGTCCTATTCATTCCGGCCACACCGCCCTTGTCGCTCTTCTTCCTCGTACTTCCCTTGGTATACAACCTTCCTTCTCCTCCGCAGCTTCCTCGCTCTCTCATCTTTCTCTGCCTTCTCTTCTTCTCCCCTCCTCCTCACACCATCGGCCGGCGTAATGCCTCTTCACATGTTACGTATTATGCTCCCGCACGACGTCATTATAATACTTCAATGGCATAATCCCCCATTGTCGGAGAGTCTCGCGTTGCCCGATCTCCCGGATGCATTTCCACGGGACGATGTTGGTGCAAAGGTGATGACGATAGCAGTGGTGGGGCGATAGTTCAACCATCGTCGACATCAAGTGCTTTTATACGTTTGGTCTTGTCGAGAATTCGGCGACTGAGATGTGAATCGGATGACAGAGAATATTATTAGCGATCTTACGTTAATCAGCGGCAGTGTTAGTTTTACTGGGCGAAGATAGAATAAAGTTTTCGTATCGAGATGAAAGAAAGTTGGCGAGGATCTTTGTAAGAGGACAATGGGAATCGTTTGAAATTTTCTTTTTTTTTTTCGTCTTTCTTCCATCGCGGCATAATTTGCTTGGCCCAAGGGAGGATCTATCGTCGTTCATGATTCGTCAAAGAGAAACCCCCTCGTGTGGGTTTCGAGGAGGTAGGCAGGCGGCTAGGAGCTCAACCTCCGGAGACGTATGGGAACAATTTCCGGGCAAAGCGGATTCATCAATGCTCGAGGACTGGATTTAAGATTCCCCTCGCAACTCCGTAGATCGGTGGACGGAGACGTTGAAGGTACGAAGGGCTGAGACGAAAGGGTAGACCACGTGGAAGGGGGTAAAAAGGGGGTGGAGAGACAGGAGGCTGAGGGATGCACCTTACAAACTCTGCAGACTGACGCTGGCCGTAAAGAGTATAAATGGCACGAATAAGACCCCGTCGCCTTTTCCTCGTCGTCGAAGGAGAACCCAATGCCATTGGGAAGAGGTGGGCGGATGCGGCGCTGAAAATTAATTTATCGGAATCGTAATGGAAAATGGTGGCGTCGCACTGCGCGCCGAGGAAACTGGCGAAAAATAGATGAGGCCGAAGGACGGCCGCCCGTGGAAATGGGAAGAAGGCGTAATTGCAGAGATGTATTTCCTTATTCGCGAGTGTCGGATGGGTTCGTAGTGACGCCGACAGACACGCGTGTATACGTGCGCACATCTACATAAATTCCTGAAGCGAGGAGGTGTATCGATCTCGTTGATACTGCGAAAGGCGAGGTATGGAGAGCTCTGTAAGAAAATGTCTAAAATGTCCTAACCGTTAAAAATATTACGAGTGATGCTGTTCGTAAGATACAAAAATCTACGATTGTGCGCCGTTCCTAAATTACTGTCAATCGGAAATGCAAAGTCCCACGAAGGGTGCATTTAATCAGTCCAAACGTGCTAATTGCATCCACCTTAAACACGTATTATACAAATTCTTGCGTATCAGTGCCGACATCTTCTCGATCCTTTCTGTCGCCTTCCTTTAATCTGACACGATCTTCTGCCCTTTGAAGTAGTGCGCCCCATCCTTCCTCCTTTCAACTTGAAGGAAAGTGCCTCCCACCTCCCGTTGGATCTACTCATCTCGGGGAAAAGGCTGTGCAGTAATCGTGAGTTAAGAAGACACGCCTGGCCAAAATTATGAGGTACGAACTCAAAGGCTTCGCGTGAGATGGAAGGGACGGAAAGGACGCAGGACGAGAAGAACGGGAGACGGGGTCCGAGGAGAAGAACCGAACCGAAGACAAAGCGTTCAGAAGAACTAAGAACTGCTGTAGTTGACACAATTCCTCCTCTTTGGCAAAGGGCGCGGGACAATGCATAGCGACTTTGAAGGGAGTGCAGCTCCAAACCACCTCCCTTTACTTATTGTGTAAGAGGCTGCCCTTCCTCGAGCCGCCCTTCTCTCTTCAAAGTGGCAAAGACGTGGCCGCGGTACGTGTCAGAAACTGCGGTGCGATATAATAGTCGAACCAGACCGATAAAAGAAATGTCCCAGGGGCACACGAAGAAAGTTGAAAACGGAAATAGTGACGCTCCGTAAGATCAGCACTTTTTAATGAATTCACATTCTCCACCTCGATATATCGTTCTTTCCTTCTTTAGTCGAGTGACCGTATTTCCGGACCACGGTTGTCGGGATCGTAATCGCGCTTTCTCGATCGACCCCGGCAATTAATTCTCGGAGACGATAAATTCGGTAGAAAAGGGGTTAAGATAATAGCGAAAAGATAGCGCGCGCCGGACGCTAATTTGCGTTCACCCCTCCGTTTCCTCCCCTTCGGCGAAAACGGAGCCGTGAGGAATCCGCTAATTAAAAGGTTATTTATTGCGTCGGATTCTTAATTTAAAATGCGTACCGGGAGTAATTAAAGAGCCGCTCACTGTCGACCGAAGACGGTGAACGATGAAATTAGGCAAACTTCCTCGTGACGCGGTCCCCATGATCCATTGAGAAAACGTAGTAGCACCGCGTGATCTTCAATTTTTAATCGATGCAAACGAGGAATATTTTATCAATTCGGCACTTGCAAAACACGGTAATTTTACATTTTCACAATATTGCAACTTTACTCGCCGGGTTTGGCATTCCCTGTTCCGAGGTAAACACGACTAATGAGAAGTGCGAAGCAGTCATCCGCACTGTAGTACACCCACGAGATAAACCCACCGTCGCGCGCCGACGTCGTTCGCGTTAAAATTTCGTCGGCACCCCGAAGGATTTGCAATTTTCTCGGGGCCACCCGGTACATCGAGCGAGCGCAGCCCCCGCCTTCCATCGTTTTAATACAGGGACAACATTTGTACTGGTATTTTATAGCGCCTCGAGGCAAGGCTTTGCTACCCCTTTGCGCCGTGAGAGGTTAGCGACGAGGGCAACTTCACGTAAACAACTCCTTCGCAAACTTCTCTCCTCGCGAGTGTCCCCGGCTAGAATTTCGAATTTCCAGCTACCATCTCATCCCGCGCTCCCACGGTCCTCCGCCCAACCGCCCATACCATGACTATCCCTCTAACGCCCCGTGACCCCTCTCGCCCCATCCGAAGCACCCCGACTGCGCGGCCATCGGCATCAACTTCTCATCTCTCTGGAAGTGCGGCCCCGTTCCTGCCTACTTCGGAGTCACTAATAAACCGAGATTTTCAGTAATTAAGTTTCGATATCTGCTCGAGCCTCTCCTCTCTCCCTCGATAGACAGGAAGGAGTGGAAAAGCGACGAATGCAAGTCCTTCCGCCAACAAGCATTACGATCGCCCTCCTTGCCTCAACTTTATTCGCGCGAATATCTAATTTGAATTTCACGAGGGAGAGAGACATTTACTTACGCTTCGAGATATTGACGAATAAGAAACTCGTTCTTCTTGAAATGTTTCAGGCCGTAATGTATTATTCGTTACAATACGTTTGTTATCCGAATGAATGGCGATGGCGTATTCGTTTGTCGATACCCATCCCGGAAAATGCTTTTTCATTTAATTTCTTCTTTCGGGCAAATACGTGGATCACATTTGGCGAAAGTATCGAGGCAAACAATTTAACTGCACATTGTTGGCAACGACGCGATTGTGGTAGAATAATCATTTTCCCTACGGGAGAATCCGCGCAAACAGTTCGAATGAATGACGCGTTATTCTATTTTGTATTAATGTTCGCCGAAAGCGGGTGGAGGTGGACGACTGACCGGAATGCCCTTGAGCTCTATTATTTACTTTCGACCCTGCATTAAGTACCCGCTGCACGCTGTATTTTGATTTAAAACATCGTTCGCGCCGCACATCCCGTCCTGGCGTTTTATGTGTTTGTTGATTTAATTGCAATTAACCGGTTCTTTATCATTCGGCAATATCCGAAGTGTGGGAGGAAACGGAGTGGGTTGCGAGGGGTTACGATAGAGGGGGATAATATCAGCGGATGAATCGAAATGAGAGGGGAGGGAGGGCGAGCGTTATTTGTTTGCGTCGATCTTCGTGTCAGTGTTAATTAAATAGGATTTATATTTCTATCCGTCGTTAGCTATACCCCAACACGCGATTAAACGCGTTGGAAATTAAAAATCGAGGACGCTCGGCCGGCTGGCGAAAATACTTTTGGCCTCGCGCGAAATTATTAATTACCGTCCAGCCACCGCGGGTATGTAATCATTCGGGATGGAAGGAATAAAACAGCGTTCAAACGCGATTGAAAATTGCAGAGTGAAAAGGAATAGAAGAGGGGAAAACTTCACTTTGAATTGAAAATATCAATTTTGATGTGGAAGAATCTCCCTATTTACACGCGCTCTGAAAGTTTCAGTAAAGCCGACGGAAGGTAACGCAATGTACGCATTAATCTACGGGAGATATTGAAATTATTTTTTGTTTGTATTTCGCCATCTCTGAAAGAAGCTAATGAAAGGCTTAGTCGACGTGGGTACGCGCATATGGGAATTTACACAAAATCCCGACGAGTACATCAACGCTTGGGAGAGGGGCTTTTTATAATTTCTCGACTCTACGCTCCCGTGTTTGCGCACACTCCTATTTGCACGATGTGGAATAAACGCGACTAATACATATCGTGTAAGTGGTTCTCTCCCTCCTCTCTTTTCCTCTTTCATACCTCCTCCATCGCTCTCATATCGGCAAGGGATATCATAGAGTGAACAGTAGGAAAATAACACAAAACCAGTTCGAAATTTCAGTCAACGAATGGAGATTTTCGATCATTGCGATTATGACGCTGGATGGGTAAGAGAGTGCTTACCGCTATTGCGCGGCGACCAATTAAATTTATCCGACGAAGCGAACGTTAAAAATTGAAACCGAGCTGGCGCTTGACCGAATGCGAAGAAATGAATTAACGATGAACACTGAGTGTTAGCGCGTCGTGGCACGAGATATCGTCACCTACCCTATCATCTATCTGAATATTTTACGCCCTCGTGAAACAGAAGTTTGGAATTACTTTCAATTATCAAATTCGAGCTACAAATCTCGCTTTCCTTTTTCCAAAAACGGGGAAACTAGCTTCGGCGAAGTACACCTATGAAGTAAAGCCAAAATATTGCCGTCCAGACTTTTCCTCAAACTCTACCACCCTGCCTTACGGGTCGAAGACGTATCCCCTTCGATATAATTCAAAGAACAACGCGCAATCTGACGTCGTTCATTGTGTACGGTGGCCATGAGCTTCGCGTACCTGTGTATAACCACATACACGCACTTTCTCACCTGCAAGCTATGAAAGATAGAATAACTAAAAGAGCTTTATTTATTAGTAACGTGGACTACCTGTTAAATTTACTTCGCGCGAAGTGCCACTGAGTCTGGTGGAGGGCCAACTCGACTGACGCTCACAAGTCTCTATGAGTTCGCTCTCGTCATTCACGAGTGCCAAACAACGATCGATTCTGAGATCGCGCTTTAAATCTAACGCCTTTTGGAACGCGTGGAAGACGCGTGAGCTCATGACAGAGGACGCGGCAATGTTTTGGTAGTGCGAATGGACTGCTTAACAATGCGAGAAATATCAACACATCAGACGCAACACATTGGCCGTGGGGATGCGCGAATGAGAGTGGCGTTTTTATCAATTAAGTGATGTCAGGGCAGCTGCTGTATGATAGACTCTGTACAGGAGTGGCATCGCCCAAACAAACAAAGAAAGGAAAAAAGGGAAACTGAGAAGGGAGAGGAGGAAGTGGACGGGTGGTGGAAGGACGCATTTGACGTGGGACAGACCATCTCCATGAATCGAGTGGACGAAAGGTTCGGCCATCGGCGCGTCCACTTGGCCGAATGGTTTTGCGGTTGGAACGTCGGTCGTTTTTCGGTGGTGTGGGCTGCCCGGTGGATGCTGAAACAGGAAGGGTGCCGACGAAGGGACGGGCAGCAACGAGTATCGGGGAGTGAAGGGACAGCACGGGAAGGTACTCCAATTCGCTTGCGCTTGCGTTACATGGCGATGTACCTGGCTGTCAGCAGACGAGCACGGGGATATTCGTGTGCGGTCACGCACACGGAATTGCGCAGGGACCAACGCAGCATGCGCGCACAGGACCGACAGGGCTTTGATATTCAGTGTTTGTGCAATTACGCGCAACCCGTTACCAAGCGGACATTCATCGAATTAAGGTGCATTATGATAATCGCATTCGATACTGGCGATGTCGCAATCCCCTCCGCACTTCCCACGCTCAACGCCCCTGCATTCCGTACATTAATCGTCGATGCCCTTTTGCACGAGTTTTCATAAATGGCCCTTCTGCCGGGAGAGCTGATCTTATTAACAAGTTTTTTTTTCTGCGATCAATGTACCGAACATATCGCTGACCGAGACTGGACGATCGACGTTTTCAGCCAGACATCAAGAGTCAATGGTCGTTTCCTACCTCGACTAGCATACTGTTAATCTCTGCCTGGAGACGCAAATCCGCCATTGAATGCCCCATGTATACGTAACCGTTGCATCTCATTGTTAGATGCTTCATTGCCCACGAAAGTTTTCGCATTTACAAACCCTCTTATCTGAATATAGTTTACAAAGCGGAAGGTGCGCATGTGCAAATCAATACAACATAATTGATAAGCATGTACGCGATCAATTGGGTGTGCCATCACATACCCCCAAAACAGTCCCGTCGATTGCACACATGGGTGGGCACCCTAGTCAGTAATTACCGTTTCCTGTCTTTTACTAATCCGAAAATCTAACCCTCGACTTTCTCGATTTTGAGAAAATTCTATCCGTTATCGTCACCCTCCTTCTTCTCCGGCTCCTTTGCAGTCGGCGTTATCATTGCGACGCCAAAAGTAGCGGGCCTTTTTATCTTGCCTTTTCTATTCGATTCGCGCACGGACTGCGCACTATCGCCACGTGGAAACGACCGCGACCTCTCCACCCCTTGTCGTCCTCGTTGGCGACGGGACGTACCACCAGCTTGGCGCGTGAGGGAGGGAGGAGGGTGTCGGTATCCGAGGACGGTGAATTTCTATCGAAACACTTTCCGCTACGAAATGGGCGAATTTCCATTCGCGGCGAAACGACACGGCGCCGGCGCATCTACATGATATTATGCGCTCGGCGAAACAAAGTGGCGCGTGGAAGAAGTTTTCCACCCGGCAGTTGCGGGACGAAGGGAAGAGAGGAAAGTTCGGCCAAAGCGAAGCCCGACCAGCGACGGCGCCGGCGTCGCGGACCTCATCCTCCGCTTCCTCGCCCACCCCATCGTAATCGCGGTCCTTGTTCATCTGGTAGCCCTCTTGATCGTGCTCGTCGTACTCAGCCTCGTTCGACGCCGCTGCTTGTTATAAGCCGGGAGTCCGCTAATCTAAATTAAATGAGGGGATGCTAATGATCCGTTGCCCCCGAAAGGAGGATACGCCGGCTATGGTACCGCGCGCCACCACTTTAATCGATCGGCTGCAAGTCGAGAGGGGTGACGTAAGAAAAAAGAGAGTGAACGAGAGAGGATGAGAGCACCCCAGTCAGATCCAGTCCCCATTCTACACCCTTTTCCATTCTCCTTCAGTACGCTGCCAATCGGTGCCGGCTTTATGTAATCGTGTAGAACATTTACCTCTCCACCGTCCTCCCACCATTGCCTTCACTTTCCTCATTTCGCTCGTCGAATGACGCCTTGGGAACATGGTTAACGGCTTTTCAATAATCCTCTTTGTCAATTGGCGGAATGCAATAAAACGGCGAGAGCGTGCCCGTTTGCGGCAGACGGAAAGTGATCTCCCGCTCGCGTTGCTTTCACGATATTTCACAGCACCGTTTGAGTTAATGTCACCGCACTCGTGACGATCACCTACCGAACGCTCACGAGTTTCTCATGGTAAATCGACGATCCCTGAAACAGGGAGAGAGAGATAATTATCGACGTATCTCCTTGTAATATAAATTAGCTCGGCAACAATTTAATTATGCTCTTTCCAACGGCGGCGGCGCGCGGCTGTGCGGGCATACCTCCGCGTCAGTCCCGCGACAATAATCGAATGACGCTCTTTGAGTGAGCGCGTACGAGCGTAATGACAATTAAATTAGGCTCTTTGTGGCTGTAAATCGTATGGCATGCCATTCGTTCGCTCGCAGGTTAACAACCGTGCGTCCGCTCAACATGGCGTCCGAAAGATTCTCATCGCAGCTCGTTATTTGACCCCCAATTATTGAGAACCCTCTCTCGCATTGCTTCGAAGAAGCGAGAGATAGGAGGAAGAGAGTCGTCGGTGAAACGCGCGAGGTATGAAAGGATCGGCAAACATCAAAGGTTTCCCGACAATGACGTCTACTTTATTGTATTCCGGGAAGTCCGAGACGTGAGCCTCAGATGCTCCCGTTCCTTTTTCGGAGAAGCAGCCAATCGTTGTGCGTGTTTTAGTGAGCGTACGTGTATTCATCCACGTGTGTATAGATGTGTGTGCGTGAAAATGCGCGTGCACTCGCATGTGTACAATCTGCAACGCGTATAATCTACCGTGTGTTTCGATAAATATGAAATCTGGAAAATGGAATTTCATATTTCCATGAATTTACAAAAATTGTGTCAATTCCCGGATTGTCCGGGTATGATACCTTCGTGTAATGCTACAAATTTGGGACGGCCGGTGACGACGTAGTTTTACATGATTGAGAAGAAATGCGGTGAAAGCAATGCATATCGAATTTATAGAACGAACAGGACACCCCATACGTGAATGTGTCGCGGGGTCGGAACGTGCGCGCTACATCTCGGGCCGCGGCAGTATACGTACCCAGCGATAATACTGTGCACATCCTAACGTGGATATCGATATTGCGTCTGGCCTGTATCTAGGTTCAAAAGGATAGAGAAAAGATCGTGGAACGGAAGGGGATGGCGAAACGGGTGAACGGGGAGTGAATATTGAAATTCTATCTTTAGAATCTAGGTTCGTGACGATGAAAGCTGATGAAGCCTCCCAAAGGAACACGAGAAACGTGATATCAATAATAGTAATAATAACTGTACCAACTCCTCATTCGATTCGCCAAAAATATCGTGTACATTCTCAACTTGATAGACGAAAGTCAAAAAAGAGTATTGATTCAAAGAGCGGAGGCGAATGCAAGTATACGTGCAAAGAGCGAGAATGGAGAAGGACCGAAGGTAAGGTAAAAACGTCAAGAGGTAAGGGCAAGCTGGAAGCGGGGGAAGAAGAAGCGAAAAGGGCAACGGGGAGAAGACGGCGGACAAAGATATGAGCAGCATCGAAGCGAACAACAAGTGACGGATATGCGTGCGCGATTCCGATTGCCTTTGCGTAGTCAACCGTGGACGGGGTAACAGAGCAAACAGGGCAAAGAGCGTAAAGATGGACGCAATGGGAAAGGCGCAAACGTAGCTATCAGCCGCGAGGTAAGCGTTGTCGTGGCAACGCTGCTAGCCTTTCAGAAACTCCTCGTTCCTCGTTATAACAAGAATATAACCTAACCTTGACTCTCATACAGGAATAAGAAAATCTACATATATGAGAATGCGAGTAAATTTTCATCTCAACTGAAATCGTCCAACGAAATATCTCAATTGAAAAAACAAAAAAATCGTTTGATCCTCGTAGCGTCATTAAGGCAGCCCCTTGGCGCGCCCCGACCGCACGCGTAGATTCCGCGAGGCGCTTTAAGCCCAGTGGCTGTAACGCCCCGATAACCGCGCAGCGCGTGCGCGCGTGCAAGCAAAAAAGAGAGGAGTTCCGTCGGCGACGCAGCCCTGTCAATTTTAATTGGCTTCACCGAGGCGTGCTAGGCCCCCATTCATCGGATCAGTGATATGCAAATGCAATTTAATGACGCGATATCCTGTACGTGCCGTCGGGCGGACTGCCGCTGATGAGGCCGATGCTCCACATATAAGTGGCATATATGTCAGTATGTGACGATACATGCGCGGGTAAGCGCTGCCCCGGTTTACAAGCTCAGTGCATGCGGATGCACGCTTCGATTCTCGTGCGAGAAATCTACGTGGAGTATCGTCGCGGAAAGGGAGGTGGAAAAGATAAAAGTCTTTCTCTTACTTAAATTTCCGACTGCGCGATATCGCTATTTTCGGTGCACGTCTGCCAGTTAAGAAATTCGAGTGCGAGAAATGCATTTTTTTGATTCCCCCGTTTAATATTCGGCGGATGACAAATGATCCCACTCCTCTTGGGAGACGGATAGAAATGCAGATTTTCCGCAAAAACTTAATGAAAGGAGGAAGTCTGTCTGACGTGTACCGGCATTATTCACTGATGCACTGCACAAACGATATTTATTCCCGTTGTGGTCCGCACTCGCGCCCACGGGGTGAAGGAGTAACTAACGGTCTCCCTGCGGCCCTACCCGCAGTTACAAAGAAATACCTATATTTCTGCGGCGCACGCTCTTTCCCGTGGCACTTTGCCGCGCGCCTATACTGGACCCACGTGTCGAATAAATAAGACTCCCAGTGTCAGCCATCTACCGAGCCATAAAGGCATACTTTACTTCGAGACTGTCTGTCGTTGAATTTCATTCTCCAATTCGACTATGACTCGTATTCTACACCGCGTAACTGTTAATTATAAATAAGACCATTGTCATTAATTCAATTTGTTCTTGTAAACGTATTGTTGCGATACGAGTAATTTCCATATTGCGATTATCAAAATTTATTAACAAGAAGGAGACGTATAAGGAAAGTGGCAAATACGCTATTAAAGTGCACAAATGCTTGGAATTCTCTTTGACAAACTTTCGATACGCGTAGGTCGAAGCTGATCTCACTTGTTGTTTCGATATCTCGCACACAGACGAGAGGCGAGGGAAGATATAAACTCGAAAATGTCATCGGCGACATAGATTATTGAGCTTGATTATTGGTGAATAAAAAAATCGTGAAAATCAGTGCCGAAAATCAATCATCGGCAGAGACGGGCTACACCGCATTCTCGGAAAGGATATTCGCACGGAAGGATCTAAAGCAAGCCCGAAATTCTCATTGTGGATTCCGCAGTAACAAATGTTCGACGTCATTCCTGTGCTCTTTCTCCTTCTCAATTCCATACCTCTTCCCCTTCTCCCCGTCCTTTGGCCCTTCATCTCTTACCTTTCTCTCTTTCTCCAACGAGGCCCTTCCACGGCGTCACTTCGCCGGGCCACCATACCGTCTGTCTCTTTCCCCCTAATTATCCCTTATCTATATCTCGGTCCATTTGGTTCGCAATGACGTTATCTCGCTCGCTTGGACGGGGTAGAGCCGCCTCCTATCTTATTACTCAAAGTGTCGGCCCGGGAGTGAAGGAGGTTGCAATGGTAGTTTCCTACCGGGTAGTACGCGAGTGTACCTTCCCTCGCTATTCTGTTTCTCTTACTCGCGTCGACTCACCTGCTTGCACTCCGTGCCCACGCCTCTTAACATTTTCTTCCTCTCTCGGTTCTTCCTCTCCTTCTCACCTTCTCACGACCTCTCTCCTGTATTTCAGAACTTTCGCACTCTCCTTTTCTCTCGTGATGCTCTGCTCTCCTCTCTTCTCGAGCCTCCACCCTCTCGACCACCGGGCACAGACGTTGAGGGATTAAACCATTGCCAATCCGACTCTAATTACGAGTAACGGATTAGTACGTGTGCGCTGTGAAAGTGCCGGGGAAACGAGGGAGCTTTCCCACGAATGTCTATGTACGGAGGAGAAAGGACGTTGCAAATGTTCTCTCCGCGCAACGTACCGACGACGAAAGAGAGAAGGAGAGGAAGAGGATCGTTTACGCGCTTCTCGAAAAGCACGAAGGGTCGTTGTCTTCGTTGTCTTCGTCCCTGGTTGTTCGAAAACGAATTCGTCGTCGAGTGGTAATGGCCTCGCGAAGTCTCAATAACTCGCTCTTTCGAGAGAATGGCGGCAGTGGTTCTGGCATCGGCGTGAGAGAGGGTCTACGTTGCGAATATTTTTGCAGCTAAAGTCAAGCTGCAAAACGCGTATCCACCCGTGCGGAAGCCACGTCCCGTTGTTTTACGGACGCGCGTTATGAAAATACGCTTCCCGTAGGTTGAACAAAAGTTAATTTAAATTTAATTAAATTGCTACCAAGTATAATACTGTCTGTAAATGATCGACGATTAAAATGTTTGTCTACCGATAAGCCCACACCGGGAAAAACGTGTTTATTCGTTGAATTACTTGCTTATATTTTGCACGGATTTATTGGTAAACATTTTAATTCCGAACGTCGGTCGTATATGCAGCCCTGTCGTTAATCAAGCGCGCGCTGTTATTAATTGAGAATAAAAATATCGCCCGTTCCTGGTAACATTATGGGATTTATCGTCAGAAAGACATTGTGTCTGCATAATGCTTTCGGAAAGACGTACACGCGTAGGTGTTCTCTGATGTTGATCAAAGGATTCGACGATTGCAGGTTCGAACAAAAAAACGATAATGCCGAACTAATTACAAATCAATTTTCTCAGAAAGTGTAGAATTAAAACTAATGAAAAATATCTACTCGATGTCGCGTCTCATTTCTCCTCCGCATTTCTCCTCCTTTTCGTACTGCGAGTAGAGGACAGAACTGGTACATTTTTGACTAATGGACTGTGAGCGAGACTGTTTGCCGCCATTATTGTAACCCTCGATGTATGCCAACGGGCGATTCACCACTGATGCTTCCTGTGTTCCCTCGTATCCGACCCCTCTTACAAAGAATCTCGATCACTCGTCCAATTCAAAATCGCTCTAACCTATCAAAGATAAGGATCCTCGAACGAGCGATCCCAAGTTGGTCGACCCTTAAAATCTCGAGCTTTGAGTGGATCGACACCCGCGTATGGCGCCTCATCCCGTTTCCTGGAGCACAGATTCTTGCCACACTTTCTTATACGTTTCGGGACGGACGTCGTGAAACTTTATAGACGAAATAGGCGACTGAACGGAACTACTCCGAGGGCCGACACCGACATGCGTACATTGGCCCGAATATATGTATGTACACGTCGAATGATGAATTCGAGGTGAGATAGTTCTAAACGTGGAATCAAATTTTACGACTTCTTCGACGATCGCGCCAGGAGGTCCTCAAGATCGAGAAAAGAATGCATGATCGGAAAAGACAATGATCCTGAAGAAGAGTTCGTGCGCTCACGCGTGAACGAAGGACACAACGCGGGCGCTTAAACATCACTGGGCAAGACCTTCTCGAAAGGGTCAAAAAGTAAATCCTCTTATAATGCCGTCGGAGAAAGAACCTTACGACGGGAAGTAAACTCGCTCTCGGGGCGAGATGTACAGCCGTAACGACTTCTGCTGCGGAATCTCAAGCAAGAGTTTATAGCACCAATGTTCCGTGGAACGACCATTAACTTAACCTCAGCACAATTCCACTGTGATTTCCGAGATTTCGGTGGCCCCCTCTTTCCTCCCACTTCTCTCTCTCTCTCTCTCTCTCTCTCTCTCTCTCTCTCGCTCCATCCTGTGTTCCGCGACAATTCTAAATTGCTTGACTCCGTGCGTGAGTCCAACTCTCGCGAGGATCAGTCCCGCCGTCCGGTATTGTGCCCCGCCGCCACCAAAGAGTGGAATGTAATTTTGATAAAATTGTTCGCAAACGAGGTTTGCAATTATGGTCTCGCATTCCGCATCGCGAATGTGTACCGTTATTATATACGCATTAGCAGCTGTTAGCCTCATTTCGAAATATACAGTGTGCTGCGCGCAGACATGGGGGTGTTCTTTACTTTTGAGCGCATATTTCGAAACCAAACCCTATTACCTTTATCAGCGGTTATTAGCTTCATTTCGAATCTTTCGCGAACGAGGCGCGCCGTTGACATTCCACCGCGACGCTGCCATTTGACGCGTCATTCATTATTCGGCGTACAGTTATATATCCATTAGAGAAGTAATGTGATCGATAGGTTACGCGCCGCGTGAATGTCCACTGCGGGACGAGAGAACTTTTCGAAAAAAAGTAGTCATCGATCATTTAGGGAATGTTTTACCACCGACGTTGCCGTCGCGTCCAGCGCACCGCGTCGACGCTGTCATGATTACGCCGCTCGGCGTTTGAATGCATTTTTACCGAAATGTGCGAATTCTCGCGATCGACGAACGTCGCGCGAGATTGTGATCGAACTTTCGATTTCCGACCCCTCGCACCCCGCAAATTCCCGACGGGTGCGGCCTCATTAATTCAGTAATATTATTCCACCCTGGATATTGTGGACATCGGAACGACTGCGGTGATATCGCGGAGTGACGGGACATGCTCGTTGCACTCGCATATTAGTTTCAGATTTGAAAATCTTCGTGCGGCCCACCCGCCTCTCTCCCTTCGCGGGAGCTGGCTCCTACTGGAAACTCGAATTCCCGAGGCTTCCCGGTGGACTGCGAATGACGGGTCATTTCCACCCTGGGACGTCAGCTGCTTCCTGCAGGACCTCCGCGACGTCTCTTTTCAGGGCTCGACCGACAGCGCCAGATCTGAGGCTCTCCCCCTTTTCTACCCCCTCACCTTTCCTTCTCTCCACTACCTTCTTATGCTCCCGTAGCTACTCCCCGCACCTTCGCTCCCCTCCATTTTACAGGCATCCTATGATCTCCTCGGGCTTGATTTCACGGACTATCGCGTACCTCTAATCGGTAAAATTTAAAAAAAAAGTAAGTTTGATGCTGCCGACAGCATCGGCGGGTGTTCACGACGAAGGTGTCTGATCTGCATTCGATTAAGAGAAGATGCGAGAGCAATACTAATAAATGACAAAGATAGAAACCATTTATTTATTCCGGCTGTATTCGACGGCTAAAATTGTTGAGCATCAAATACCGCACGAGCAGTTAGTTGCTAATGGATACATATATCCAATTATTTGCGATATGCCAAAAAGAGGACATATACAGACGCAGGCGGGAAGTCACGTTATCGCAGGTATACCATGCTCGTGGTAGGAGCTGTCATGCGACTAGGATCGCGACATGTGCTGGAATATTGGAGATATCTTCGGTATTTTATGTGCACTCGTGAAATATATTCACACGCGCGACACGTGTAACGTAATGCCGTAGCGTGATCTTGAAAAATATCATTTTACCCACATCGATTATCTTTCAGCACGTAGCGCCGTCACCGAGTGGTGGATTCATTTTTCTATGTTTTCATGGTTCGTACCTCAGGGTCGGTGGAGTTTAATTTCCGAACACACGGAAGGAATAATGTTCACCCCGTGCATCGTGTAGATTTTCTCTTCCTAAAGCATACAGCGCGATATCGCGTAAAGCTTCCTTTTTCGAAGCAAGCATTAAAGTTTTGAAGATCTCGCATCTGTATGATTGTTCGAGTACACGCGCGATAATTAATTGGCCCCATCCTGTAGAAAATTTTATTTAAAAAAAAATAAAAGAAAAACCCCGTTCGTCGATACTTCATTACTTCGGGAAGAAATGGGGAATAATAATCTTGAAAACGTTAAAATATCCTGTGGCCACGATGGAAGAATATGCCGGAAGCTGCCATTATCGATTTTATCTGCTGAGTATTCCTCGACAGGTACTCAACCACCCGCTCCCGTACACTCCGCCGCCCTTTTGCCCTCCGCGCAGCATCTAGTCTCCTTTTCAATGTAGGGACCTCCACCCTCTAAGCCGCATTGTTGTTTCGGAACAGTAGCCCAGTATTTGCTCACCATTTCTGTCTTGGCAGTATTTACATTTAATTTATACTCAACGACGTCCTTCACGCTCCCGCCAGTTTCTTCCCCGCTCGATAGAAACATTCGGACTGCCCGACATAAAATAGCAATCGCGAGAGAGCGAATCCTCGAATCCTGCGGACAATCGTTTCAATCCCGGATGTCGCGTTCGGAAAATCAATGACCCTCCTTTTGGTCCCTTTCGGATGAAAATCGTCGAGAAAAAACAAGCGAAAACGAAACGAGATGAAGAGAAAAAGCATGCAAATGTATGCGTTACTTCGAATGATCGCGGTGCTGGTAACCCGCGCGGTGTATCCCAACTATCACATCCGCCGATATTTTCGCGCAATATTTATCTCGGCACGGTACACTGACGTTCGCGATACCTTGTTCTAGTTTTCTGAAGTTTTCCTTCTCTCCAGGAGAAGAAGCGGCCCCTCGCCCACGCGAGTCCTCCTGCCTCGCCCCCGCCTCCCATCAAAACTTGTTCCGAGACATGATAGAGTTCCAAGCGGAAGGGATTAGATTTTTCCTTTTTTACGAGCCGCCATTCGCGGATCGATCCGTACTTTAATGAACTCAAAGTGAAGCCTCTCCAACGCCACCGCTCCGTGGCACAACCTTGTAGCCCCCCCCCCCTCTCTCTCTCTCTCGTTCTTGGAGTCTCGGTTGGTTTTAGGGCTAGCAGCATCGTCGTAGTAGTTCCCGTCAAACCGCTCCTACGGCTAATATTTACATTTATTAACTCTCTCGTCGTAAATGAAATTTTCAGACAACTTTTAGGATATAGCCTGCGGGTTATAAGGCTATCCGCCCCAGCGGCTCGCGTTCGTCTCGACGTACTCGTTTGTGTGGACCAGTTTGTATTCTCCCCCACCGCTTTCATTCCCCTGGTTCCCTTCGTCGCACTGTCTCAGGCTCTGCTCTTTCTCTCTCCCGCTCTCTCTCTCTCTCACACACACACGCGCACACGCGCGCACACATGCACACTACTCCGGCGTTCTCTCTCCCACTCAAACCTCTTTCACTCCTTCTCTTTCTTTTGTTTCTTTTCACTTCCCTCCTATGACCAATCACCAATCCCCTCCCTATTATACCTTTCCTTCTTTATTTTTTGTTTCTTATATTCTCTCGTGACCTCTTTTTTCTTTATCCCATCGGTCTGTCTGTATTCGTGAATCTCCGCGAATCTATCTACCCAACCGTTCTTATTTCCCTCCCGTCAAAGACCCGTGAGCCTGTGCACCACGCCGTCAGAAGTAGATTAGTCAATAACTGCCATCTCCACCTCCCATCCACCCGCTGCCTCTTGGTTATCGAAGGAAAAGTCAAGCACTGTCTTTGATCCACGGTAACAATGTGTTTCAGGCATCTTTACGTAGAGACAAAGATGACAGGGTAGGGATAGAGAAAAGGAACCGGAGATTGAGTTCATTCTGTAATCATCCTCTTTCGGCCCTTATGATGACACAGAGTTAACGCGAAGAGCCACGGTTTTCTCTTTAACCTTTTTGCTGCTGTAGACACCCATCACCGTACGATTACTTTGGCTTGCCGATGACTATAGTCACTCATTGATATTTTGCATTGGTTCACAATTTAAGCGAACCCAGTATAGTCGTTTCATCGCCATTGTACCTTATTTCTTATGTTTAGTGATTATCTGTGTATCTGTGTTTTGAAATCGATCACATTTTTTTAAAATCTGAATTTTTGTAATGCATTACATTTTCATACTTTACCCATTCCGTGAGAAGCATATGTTCGCCTTCTGACTGGCTGTTCAGTAGGATCATATTCACAAAACACATTGGAAGAGTTAATGCACTCCGAACTTATACAATCGGATGGGTATTGATCGAGTGCAACGTTTGAAGTCAAGTACAGTAGCATACGTTTTCAAAACATACGTCGAAAAAGAAGGAACTGAGTTCGTCACGACTGTTTCACTCGACCAATCTATGTACCTTTATTCTGTACGTGAAAAGCTCATAGTCGACGATTCATATTTTAAGAGATCCAATTAATAAATTAACTTTGATGAATATCATGGAGAGTGAAATAGTATGACGAATCCGCGCACATCTCTTATTCATGGTTCGATAAAAAAGGTAACTTTTCGATGAATTATCATAAATTTTTAACTTTGCAGGCGTCTCCGGTGTCGATTTAGAATTCTTTAAATCTAGCAGTTAACCCAACGAACATGATTATATTTCTGCCAACTACGTGCTGGCTTTAAATAGAAATTTATTTTTAACAGAAACAGTAACTCTACCTAAAACTGAAACGTATTTGCTTCGCGCGAGATCCAATAGGCGAGGGGACGAGCCGAGGCGCGTTCCCGAGAGTGAGAGGGCGGAAGCGTCCACCGATTTTCAATCGTTTCGAACCTTCCAGAACGTCCGACGCGGGAGAGAAACGTCGGTGCGGTTAGTCGCACGAAATTCGAGTTCGTCATTAAAGTAACCTAACGCTCGCTCTGCAATCATCTACGATAATTGTAATTCAAGCCGATAAGCGTGATTTTATGAGTGTTAAGGGAAGCGGCCTCTGTTGCCATTAGCTACCGGAGGCAGCCAGGCATTGGAGTTTGACGATTATCAGAGCGAAGTACCGGTGTGGAAGACGGAACTCCAATGGAGAAAAATAAGGAGGAAATGAGAGTGAAAGGGTGAAGTTAGGGCGTAAGGAAAGTCGATGTAAAATGGAAGGAAAATGATAGGAGCGGAGGGAGTGAGAGAAAGGGCCGGGGGGAGGACGCAGCTGGTAAACGAGAGGGGATACGAAAGGGGCTGCCAACGCAGAAGCATCGATTGTTTTCCGACGTAACAAGAGCCTTACGTAAGTGTTGCGTAACACGTAAACAGCAACGTGTTTGCGCACTTGATTGTCATTAACAATCTCGCGGACTTAAGGGTGGCACGGACGAGGTTTCCAGAATGGGGTTAAATCGAAATACCGCATTGAAATAATTGAAAAACCTCGTCGAGTAAGTCCTGTGCTCATATCGGGACAAATACTTTAACAACATTCTGTACCTACGTTTAGGAGAGAACCAAATAAAATCGTTTGCTGCCTTCCGATCTATCATTATTAGTGTCCCTTCGGAAGACGCATCAACATGTCTTCCGAGATATACCAAATAAGTTGGAAGCAAAACAATTTGATTGCTTTAACAAACTCGTTAGCGAAGAAAACATTTCTTCTTGAGCGCGGTGGGCAGTCGCGCGCCCAGGAATACTCTTGATTATCCCGCGAAGCAGATTCTTTTTACGGTCCCCACGTCGACGTCGTAGTCGTCGTCCTCATCGCTCGGAATGGTTTCGAGCCTGCGGGTCATCGAGCCGGATAATGAAACATGCAAATGGAAATGAGGCACTGTTGTGTCAGATAATATTATGACTGTCCACGAGAAAGAGCGCCGCCCAGTCAGCTCATCCTGCACATTTTCCGCCCCCACTTTTACCCATCGACGTTGAAAGCGGTTTCCGCGCGACGCCCCACCGAGGTGTAGGCATTCGCCCTCGTGGAATGTCCCAAAGGTCGATCGCTACGTTGTTCGGGGTACGACTCTCCGAGCTCCCGGAGAAAGATCCTTTACTACTCTCACTGTTTCTTTCCGTCGGTGCCGTTGAAAATATCCGATATCAACTCTATTTTTATCTGTCATGAGTGTCCGGCTTCATCTTCTTCTTCAATCTCTACCGAAAAGCTTTCAATTATTACGACAACCGCTGAACTTATCGATTTTTGAATGTCACTCAAAATTGTGGCGAGGAACGTATTGGGATTAACCACAATTATACGGAGAGCTTAAATTCGGCGATATGTCGACGTTTGTTGTAAGACCAACTTCCAACTGCGGGTGATCTAAGAATTAAAGACCAATACAATTTTCTGAAGTAAAGGGAGGAAAGTTTGCATTTACAGAGAATTTCTGCGACCTCCTAGGTTGCACCCCACGAAGTTCGCCGAGCGGGATTGTAATTTTAATGCGAAATCAATGTCACCCTCTGGCTGACGTTTCGCTCGCGTTGTGTACGAAGTCCCGGGCACATAAATGCGGAGGGTTAAGGGTGGCTTATTTAAAGAACTACTACGACCGCAACCACCACGCCGATGCTTACGAGCCATCTACTCTGCATCGTTGCGTTTAACGACAAGAACCTTTTTACACAATCGGAAAAAGTTGCGGGTTTAAATTAGCATCTCCTTGGACTTAAATTGAGTGTACTTTTTTTTAAAACGAACCTGTCATGCATTCTAACAATAAGAGCAAGTGTTAAAATTATCTACGAAACAAAACATTAAAGAGGAATCCTTCTTGTGACTAACAAAATAACACGAGAATCACAATGTCATCTGCTTGAAACGTTATGGTGACCACAGGAACATGTCTATTCCCAAATTCCTTGTATTATTATGCCCGAAACGTATTTTTTTCTCGAATATAAAAAAAGTTTCTCCATAAGCATGCGCCAAAAATCGGTGTCTCTTTGGATAGATGTAGGTACGCCCGGTCGACAACATGGAGGACCGCGATGCGGCGCGCCGTCTCCGCATCTATGAGAATATATCTCGTAAACTATTTTGCAAGCAGTAATAGAGAGGAATTCAATATTTCTTTGTAGACGTCATGGACCGGCATCGCCATGGTTACGGCTTCAGTCATGCGGATTGCTTCCCTCCTTTCTTTCTGCCCTCTTTGTTTGACGTCGTATCTCTTGGCGGGCTTCTCATTCAACCTTCCATCGTGCACGCAATACCGCGCGTTCGCACCGGAGTATCATCTTACAAATTTTCCCTCCGTAGCAACCGACGCTCCTCTCCTACGGTCTTGCTCCCCCCCCCCTCCCCCCTCACGCTAAAGGAGCGAGCGAAGCGAACATTGAGCGATGGTAACATGCACACGCATTCCGCCCACGTAGAGCATAAAACTCGGCGCTCCACTTGCTGTGGAAGTAAGAAGAAATTGATACCGAAGTAATACACGTCCGAAAATTCATACCAGGGGCTTGGTTGAGAAGGGTAGACCGTGGGTAGCTGCCAGCAGAAGTTTGTACATCGAGTTCGCATCCTATCCCGGAGTAACCACCCTCGCTCGAGTAAGTCAGACACGCATGGAATACTTCACTCCTCCGCAATGGCCCGACGTCTCGCGGAAAGAACATTGAAAGATGGCAAATGAAGTCGTGAAAAGGGGAACGCGGACGATAAACGTGGATTGGGCGGCGCGGCACAAGGCGTGTTGCCCGGTGCGTATCGACCAAAGAGGCTCGATGATACTTGCGGGAGTGTCAAGGTATCCGGAGGAGATATTCGTCCGGTACTCGACGGAGCTAGCAAAGCAACGAGAAAGTAAGGAACTCTTAGGAGTAGGAAGGTATATAATTCGGACGCTTCGCTTGTTCGTGTCAGTATTTTCTACGTGTCTCGTTGCCTCTATATTTCCTGTTTTCTTTTTTTATTTAGCGCTCCATCTGCTTCCCCATCCTTAACACCACCATCCTCCGAGAGTCCACTGGAAAATTCAACGGGAGAACACGGTTAACTCAGAACACTCTCAACTCGTGTAATAAAAAATTACCCCCGACGTTAATTACGGAATAATTGAAACTCGGATGGCTACAGGTGCGCGTCAAAGAGAAGTTATGCACCGCGCGCGAATCGCTCGCATTCCCGGGATACTCCGGAAACAATTTAATACGCGCAACGAAACGCGGACTCCCTTTTCTTCTTATCTGCTCGCTCATTTATCAACGTGGGATCGTCGTCGGGTGACGTACCGCTATGAAGATGGTGGCATGACGGCGCCGGCGCCGGGCGCTCCTGGCCTCTCCCGGTGTCGCTGACAAATTTCTTCCCGTTTCTCTCGAAGTGCTACTGTTAATTACCGCCTTTGTTCGCGCTTGTTTGCCTCTGCGGACCGCTCCCCGTTTCTTTGCTCACATTTCATTTGTAAGGGAGACGTCGAGGACGACGACGACACCGCGGTGAGCACCTTTTGTTTAACGGCAGCTCCCGTCATATTCCTCGCCCCTGAGAGAGCCGACTATTATCTTCCGTCGGGCATCTCATCTAGAGCGTCTCTGGCCGTTTATTCAGCGTTGCCTCGTTTATTATTAACAATCGCTGCCTCCTCTGCCTTTGCCTCTGCACCTTTCGCGCGCCATCACGCCCTCCGCTGAAGAATGCTTTGGCGCGTAATGCGTCGCGAGCACGACGGAGAATATTTTTAATAGAGGGGGTGGTGGACATTTTTGTACGCTCGGTCGACGGAATGTATGATGGGACGCGAAGTTGTCGCTCAAGTGCTCTAACCTTGAAGGATCGAAATGAGCGTTAAACAAAGATCTTCTATTTAAGCGAAAGGTGGTTCGTTCACACGGAAGTCTTTCTTTCGTCCTAGACGTGAATCAGTCACCGTGTTCCGCTTACCTGCCAGCACTCTATTTCCTACTACGGTGCTTTCACGTCGCACACAACGGCCTGACAATTTCCTGTCTACAAACCATCCCATCCTTTGATCCACGCTATGGCTTTCGCTCGGTGCCTCATCGAGTATCAAGCGCAAACTGTCTCGAACTATCAGTCCGCGTTTAATTACGTTCCGCGATTTAGTCAAACGTGGGCAAATGCGAATTCTCGTTTGTCGAACGATGGACCGGCCATCGACGATCGTCCGAGGAGAACGCGTACGCAAAGTACTTCCGTATTAACGACTTCCTTCGAAACGCGATTATCATGCGTCCTCGTGAACGAGGATATAAAGGTAAAGGGAGAGAAAGAGGAATCGATCGATTGCAATTGTTCATCTCGGTTCCTTACCCGCTTTATGACGACGCGGGCTCGATGGCGAGTATCCGCCGTTAGTGAGAGCGACCTATGAGCATTGGCGCGATCGTTTCCCCATATTACAGGATGACCATCTCTCGTGACCAACGAGCTATTGATTTTATCTTGGGCGCAAGTGCTACGACTTGAATCTCTGTCCGGTGAGCGGGGGTCCCTTCGTGGGCGGCCCAATGGCGTGCCCGTCGTCACCAGTGACTCCGATTGAAACTGCGATCGCGTCGTATGCTCTATAAATTGTCGACGCGTGTGGGAGTAAATTGAGGAAGGGTCGGGGACGGACGAATAATGTTGTAACCTGTTGCGGTAGAAGAGGAAGAACGTCCTGGGATATTTCTATGAGGCAGCGGCTAGAGGGAACCTTACGCTCAGTTCTTTGGCAGGCTGAGAATAAGAAATATATGTATATCGGAGAACTCATCAACTCTCACGTCCATCAGTACTGATCGCTCACTAAATCACTTTTTTGTCTCGATTCATTCATAACTCGTAAGATACTAAGCCGTCCGTCGTTCTTGATTTCAGCCGATCAGCGATGTCTTCCACCACCGGGCTCACAATTACTTTTCAATAGTTATACTGTACGATATCGGTATTGATACTGTAGGGGGTTGCTTGATTGGTGTGCTTTGTGTCACCTGCCGGTGAAAGACCGGTGGGGATATGTTGTCCACTGGGACGCCGCACCGCGTAGATATAGAACTCACTCTTGTTGATAGTATGTAACATGGAGGGGAGTTACTGCTTAGCGTGATGTGCGGCAAGGAATGCAAATTATAAGTGATAGACACGTTAGTACAGTGCCGACATTGTACAGAAAGAAAATTGGACGATAAAATAGATCTTTGAAATTCGTGAGCCTCTGCCGTTCTCTCGCGAAGTGGGGCGAGGAGGACGAAATGGCGCATAGATTGTTATCCTGGGAGGAGAACGTCCACATCGGTTATTAAACGGGGACGCGGCTTTAATCGAATTTGCGTAGCCCTCGGCCTGACCCCGATCGACCTAACATTTCCGTTGTGGAAAATAATAGTAGGCGCCGCAGGACCAGAGGAGACAAATCTTACTCATTATTCAGTTGATCGCCAGCAGAAGATCTATATCGATGTTGACATATCATGGCCAGATCAATGGAATTGCACATTTCCAACCCGTTACTTTCTACTGGTGGATTACTTGGGAAGTAGACGGTTGAAAAAGAAACTCGGTCGAAAAAGTGTTCAGGCCCAGTGCGCACTTGACGATAAAGGAGAGCCACTCTCCCCCTCTCTCCACACCTCCCCGCACAAGACAAGTTTCAACTCTTCCGTGAAACTAGTTTCGACTTTCGATAGTCGCATAACTCGCGTACTCGCCCCGAATGTGGAAGGAGACGAGGGATGGATCCGGGGGGTAACCGAACTTTAATAAACTATACATGTATGTACGTATTGCACTGAGTCTCTCCTCTCCCTACACCCTTAGACCGCTCTCTTCTTTCCTCTCCTCTCTACTTCACGATCCACTGAGAACTCTTTTCACCCGTTTTCCTGTCTCCTTCCTCGGCACCCACCTAACCCTTTCGTCCTCCCAAGGTCTCTCTACCCTCTACCCTTCTCCCTTTCAACGTGTACCAACACGGGGCCCCTGATACGGAGCGGTAAATCAGTTCATCCCACTTCCCTCGGAAGCCAAACCGATTCGAGCCGGAGCATTGTTCGGCAAACAGTAATTCATTACATTCTATGACTCTATGAGACGTGAATGCGTCCTCCACCTACCTCCCATCCTGCCGCCATCATCCGCCTCCCTCGCCACCCTCACCACTTTCTCGATAACTTGGAAGGAGAGCACCTCCATTGCTACCGTCTTCGTTTTCCTCCTTTCCTTTCCGTGGTTCTGCCGTCGTTGTTTCCCTCCTGGCAGGGCCCGTTCTCCTCCTCGCCGCCCTACCTACCCCCTACCACTCCCGCCGTCACCGCGCCAATACGCGCCACCACTAAAATACGAGACGTTATAATACATGGGCGAGAACTTGGTCGGTAGACGAACTCCAAGTCCTACCTCCGTTCACGTTGCGGTTCGTCCAAATCGCTACGAAGACAACGCAAATTGCCGAGATCCGGGGAGTCAACGCGAAGCTTTCAACGGAAGCGAGACGACGCGAGCTCCTTCAAGCGTCTTTGCAAATTGAAACTAGCCCTGTACTCTTCTCACGCCTCGATAACTATCGCAAAGTGCCACCGGTCGGGCGTCGTTGGATCACTTTACGCAGAACCTGCGTGCTCCTCTCCCTGCGAAGAATTTGAGAGGACCGTGCACTATAGTAGCGTTGAAAGCAGAATTCTAGATACCTCAAAAGTAAACGAATGGATGTGTTAACAAAGGGGTCCGACCGTAAGTGGTAGCTAAGAATAATAAGAACAACTGAAACATGTACCATCTGGTCTTAGCGCCCTCTGATGAAAGTCGTTCTCGCGTATAGAACCTAAAGGTTTCGCGACAAGGTCGCGGTGGATGCTTACGCTACTTGCGCCTCTTCTTTCACGGCATTTCTCCTTGATTATTAACCAAAGGAGACTCCTTCTCAGCGGGGTTGAGACGGTGGTAGACAAGGGAACACGGCATAAATAAAAGATACTGCTCACAGCGGGATCACCTACCGAGGCTGCTGCGACCGTGCCACAAGAAGGAAGTGAAAGAAGGGAGACCAAGGGAACGAAAGAAAGAAGGACGAGAAGGTGAGGTAGAGAGAAACTCGTGGCTTGTAGAGTTGGAGAGCAGCGTGAGACGCGGTGGCACGAGAAAAGTGAGAAGGAGACAACAAATAAGGATAGAAAGGTGGAAAAGGGTTAGAAAGAGAAGGAAACCTTCATGGAACAGGTACTCATCGTCCTGCGGGTAATTGGATGGCGCGCTTCCACCCCTGTCCGATGAGGATTTATTATTCAAATCAACTGTTTTGAGAAAGCTTCTTATTCGTGGAGGTCGCACCGCAGTGGCTGCTTCGACGATTGCCAATCATGTTGTCACCCGAACTTTCCGGGCGTGACAAATTTAATGAACCGCGACGATGTCGAGAATGAAAGAGACAACGATACTAGCGGCAGTCACAATTTTCAAAGGACGAAACAACTTTTATAATAGCGAATGCACATTAATACTTCCTTACCGTGCCGTTTGCACGAATCAGTCGTTTTTGGCCAGACCGCGAATTATTCCTGCGATATTCAAATGGAGATGGACTACCTGATAATAGTGTATCGCATGCGAACAGTAACGCGCATGTTGCGAGGCACGCGCGATAACGCGAATTTTCCGCGGCCGATCAGGGTTGAATGTGTTTTTCCTGGAAAATAGGGGGCGCATCGGCAGCTATTTTGTAGCTCGCTGGAAAAAAATCACGTAAAGCGGATGAGAGGCGGTATTTTCGCGCAATACCGCGCGAAAAATGAAGCGGCCGGCCATTCGAATGCCCGACTGATACGGTTGTCATGTGTAAAGCCAGTAAATTTTACGTCGCCACGCTTTCGGAAGAGCACCCTCTCCTCCCCACCTCCGAATGCCAGAAATCGGAGGCGTACATGCGTGATAATAACGATCAACGGGGTATGCGTTCTGTGCATCTGCGTGGGTGCTACAACGAGGAGGGGGACTTTTATGCCTGGAAATGGATTTCAGTTGCGCCAAACAGGAGCTGGAGAAAACGAGATCGATGACGGCTCCCACTGAATTTCCTTTGTCCACCCAGTAAACATTACACGGCTCAATTTACAGATTCACAAGATCAATATTATGACTGTTATTATTATTTTTCTTCTTTCTGTTAAATCGTCCTATTGGGTCTCGCACAGTTTTTCAAGCCTAATCGAAGAGTGTGTAATCATGCCAGGCCCAGTCGCATAGAGATTGCCAATGGTACCGGAAGAGGCGTGAGTGCCAGCAAAGGTAACGAGGGCCGACCGGAAACAAATTTCATTCCTACAGTCGTGTAAGCTGCGACGTCGAGCGGGCAGAGCTGGCATTTTCCCCAAAATAGAAATTAAATTCGCGGTTGATGGTAACTCAATAACCAAACCATTACTCCGTCCGCGCGGAGCGTATAACTGTACGTCGGGTGGGAGGATAGGGCGATGGACAGCGGGTAACGACAAAAAGAGGACCGAACGAAGAGAGCCTAAATGCGAAAGAAGGACAAGAGGAAGAAGGAGCAAAAAGAGAGAACGATCGATTCACGAGAGGGAAAGAGATAACGGTATCGCAAAAGGCCGCGAAAGAGAAGGAGAATCGACGAACAGGAGAATGGAAGGGAAGGGAAGAAACGGACGTGGAGGAAGAAACGGAAACAAGAGAAGGAGAGAAAGGGAAACAGGGCGAGTGGGCGAGGGGAGAGTAGCGAAAGGGACGAAATGAGAAAGAGAAAGAGAATACACGGAAGGGAAGATAAAACAGAAATAGAGATAGAGGGTGTGGAAGAGAGAGAAAGAGCGTGCGGATGATATAAAGCCAGCGTGAAAGGGTGAGGAACGGGGACGAACCAGGAAAATGCGTTATCGTCTGCAGCCAGCTGACAAATCGAAGGTAATAGGGCCGAGCGGAATTCTGCCTGGCAGAACGACCGAGAGCACTGCATCTAGTAGGTACGTAGCTACATGCGTACATATGTATGCACCCCGAACCACGTACGCGACACTCGCTCCTTCCACAGACGCGTAGAGGCACTCACACTCCAGTACATACGCGCCTATACTTGCTACTGTGTGGGCATAGGCACACGCGAATGCGTGCTCGTCCTGTGGCAGCTGGACTACCGAGAGTCTAGTTACACTCATGATACTCTCTACGAGTACGCGCGCGTGCAGTACAGTAGGAGTCTTCAATTAACACCCATTGTAATCTTTTTCATCGCGGTCGCAGCATCGAAGATCTGTGGTGAGAAAAAAGATACCTCTCGTTCCATTCGTATTGTTTCTGAAGTTGTCCTAGTGGCGGAAGCGACGAAAACAAAGGAGTAAGTGAGCACATGTGATCACACTATGAATAATTGTGCTATTTAAACGTAACGTTAATCGATCCGCGTATGTAATTTTAGGTTCAATTGAATCACGGTATGGATTTGGTTTGGTAAGAAAACAGAACAAGAATTTTACGACGATACACATTATCTTCGAGGGTGCGTTCGCACTCGTGTCTCCTATTCTTCGATAGAACGTAAACATCACTTATTGTTAGTCTCCCGACGCGCTGTAAAGCATTCGCAGATTTGCAAGCGAACCTGTGGCGCGCGACGATTGAAATAAAGCGTATCGCACCGCAGACGCACGTTTGCGCAAAGTCTTCCACGCATTTCCCGTCGTCCTTCCCAAATGAATAAAGATTTACATCGTAAAGGAAACTATTTGTTAGCGACGTAATAAAGATAGAGACCACCACCCCTTTACCCGATTGCGCTCTCCGGTATATAGCGCCGTCTCTACGGCGCCGGCGCCGGGAGCTCTATAACGAGTTTGAAACATGCTCTATTTATGCTCGCGCAACAGTATCAAACTTTCATCCCATCCTGCGATCCATCCTAGTTACTTTCCTTCCTGCGTACATTAAATAAACGACAGTCTTTTTCGTTACTCCACGTCTTTCGGTTCTCCGCGGAACAATGACGTACGTTCCGTGTACGAATCCCCTTGGAATTACAAAAAAAGACAATAAGACCCTCGTGGATCTATCTAAAAGGAAGGAAAAAAAATCTGCTCGTACGCCTTGCTGAAAATTTGTAGGACCCATGGATTGAACGAAAAGTCTCTCGCATCCCTCGCGAATTTGAACACTGTGCGCGGCGCCGCCGCGGGCGCTGCGGGGCAGTCGCGCCAGCTACTGGCTGGCCCTACGCTCCGATACTCGCGCCTAGACGGGGATTGCAGAAGGTCCTACCGCGCCACTTTGGTTCCACCCCTGGTCGCGCCGGGTGGCGTAGAACCGCAGCCAGGGGCAGCGAATAACTGTTGCCGATAGGAGAGCGGCGACGCGGCATCGTGCCAGAAACCGACGGGCACACGGGTACGACCCACGACCCCCCGCATTTTCCAACCCCCGAGGTTCTGGCATAGGCCGCGGCACTAGGCCGACGCAGGGCATCGCCAATGAGTGCATGTCTGGGGCGGAGCGTGCCCGACGCCAAGCAGACGAGATTTCAACCTGCTCCGTTTGCGCCTCCGTCTCTCTGGTCCTCCCCGGCGAGCTGTTCCTTCTCGCTGCGCCTCGCGAAAAGGTCCGTGGCGCCGTTCTGAGCGCGCCTCGCGAGCTACTTCCCTCCCACGTACATTATTCTTCTTCTTTCCTTCCCACGTCGACCGGCCTGCCCCCTTTTCTTTTAACCCTCTTTCGCGCAACTTTGGACACCTTCAGTATTCAAATTCTCCCGTTTCCCATTCCAATTCACGCGTTGCCGAAAATCGAACGACGTTTATACTCACTCGAGAAACGATCGACGTTCTCGCGGCTTATGAGGAGGTGGCACGATCTATTTCTACCTCGTTCGAATTTACCCTACCGACGTCGTTCACGCCGGATAAGAATCAACTATATATCATTCCATCATCCTCCTTCCCATCCACTCGACCTCCCCCGACAGGTTCCACTGCAGCGACGCTCGATCCCATGTTCCACGGCGCACGTGTTATTACCAGGGCGGTAATATGAGACATTCCTAAGCATCTAGGCTAGTCTATAATCGTATCGGCAGCAGTCGCGGCGCACCGCGAGACTCTGGATGCAATAAAGTGCACCCCCTTTATCCTATCTGATTTCTCTCTTCTGCGAAGCGCGACTATCTCCCTTTCTCACCTCTTCCACCGCCGATCCTGCTCCCATCTCCTTCTCCACCTACCCTTAGGGGGAATTGCGAAGACGACGGCGACGACTACTAAGGCACGCTGCGACTAGGACTACAAGAACTCCCCTTTCGTCTCCTCTTTAGGGAAGACTGCCGCCGAGCGCGAAAGTGCATTTGTTTACTTGTCGTCGCAGTGTTAGTAGTAGTAGGTGTAGTAGTAGCCGCTGTCGTTGCCGTTATCCTCACCATCGTTGCCGACGCCGTCGTCATCGTCGGCGTCGTTGTAGTCGACGAACACAGACATGACCTACTTACGCTATTGACCTGTTGGCGCTGCCTGGTGGGCACAGAGTTGTATGGAAGGGTAGGATAGAAGGTGGAAGCGAGGGGGTGGGAACGAAGAGACCAGGTGGAGGAGAGGTGGAGGTGGAAGGGTAGGACCGGTGAAGGAAGGAGAGGGGCTGGTCGGGGTGAGATGCACTTGACGCATCAGGACGCGGTAGTGCGAGCGAGCGAGCGAGGGTGAGAGAGAAAGGGAGAGGGAGATGCCGCATGCGGTCGCAGCGCGCGCAGCCTACCACCCGACCTAGCCATCCATCGCTGTATATATCCTGCACTCAGGATGGCCTCAGAATTCCATGCGTCGCGCTCACGGCAGGCTCAGCGTTCGCATCCGCTTCTTCGTCCCTCTGTGCAGCCCACGGTGTGCTTAGTTGCTTCGAGTACCCGTAGGGTGGCCTTTGGTGATCATGCGATGACAAAGATAATCGTCATCTTGGGATGGCTCGCTCGAGACTCAATAATGACACCTTTCCCTTTCAAAGGTAAAATTTTCGGTCTTTCGGGATTACACTTTTCCACTTGTAATCTCGCTGTAAAATTGAATCGAACGGTAAGTAATTTGTTCTTTGTGAATTTCAATATGAAGGTGTCCTACACGGGGGTAATTTTAATTCCATTCCTATTAATACTCGCCAAGAGAGAATAGATGTAAGCACAAAGGACAAATGTTGTCGTCGCATGAAATTCTTCCGAGGTATCTCTACGAGCTGCGCAACGCCGTACCATCGCATCGCCACGCTCGCAAGCTTCCATTAATCTGCGGCCCATAAATTTTTTATTCCTTCCCGCTTCGACGCGTTCAAGCTGTTGATGGGTGGCGCGCGTCGGTCGAGTCACGTCGGCGCCCGAGCGTTTACGGGAGACTTTGCCGTGGGGGATTGTCATTTGTAAGTGGCCCTAACGCGCCATTACGATAAATTAATTTCAGTGAGCGTCAGCGATCCGGTGTACAGAGTAATTAAATCTTCCCGGAGGTAGACGTTATGACGCGCGCTAAAGGATCCGCCCGCTCCTCGTATAACGTTATGGAGGCACGTTTTAGCGCAGCGAGCGGAGGGGCTGGGGAAGGTGGGGAGAGAAGAGGGGCAGAGGTTGTAGGCAGTAAAGAAACTCGACAACGCTTTACGAGGTACACCTCGCCCGTAAACACTAAGGCTAATGAATGCCACGCGAGTTGACGCGTGCTCACAACGCGTCTAACGTAGCGCGCGAACGCGCAAGCAAATGTTTCGTTACTTGCAGAGTGGGCGTCTCAATGAGTTTTCGGGAGTGTCCGGAATCACCCTCCCCTAATGGGAAATTTATGGGGGCGCGGTTTAAAACGCGAGCATCGTTGATCTGACCATTATCATGGTACATACGTACTCGGAACACGGCGAATAATAACACTCGCCCTAATCGATTTTCGTCTCCGTGTCCATTATCCTATTGAGCTTTTCTTGCAAATACCCATTACGCTGATTTTACCTTTATTAACGTGATATTATAATGTGTCTTGTATCGTTAGTAATGTAACTCGTTGTTTGGTTTAAAGAATACGACCAATACGTGACCAACGCGTGATTCGTTAATTAATTAATTAATTAATTCCTTCAAACAGTTAGCGTTTACATCGTTTCGGAAAATTGAAAATTATTGCCAAGCTCTATCCGATTGATTTCAAGGAATGACGATTACTCTCTTCTGTCGGATCGAGGATAAATCAGGGTAATGTCGGATCAATCGACCTTTTTAGCCGCGGTTAAACCACGAGTGGATCTATTAAAAGATTCGGCTGGTTTCTCTCTCTCTCTCTCTCTCTCTCTCTCTCTCTCACCCTCTCTCCCTGTGTCTCTGCAAAACCCGCAGGGTGAAATGCTTCAGAAAAATCTCACCTACCATCAATTTCGAGAACGTGCCAGGGCACATCAGCTCCGTGGGATTTCGACGGTGAGTCACTTCCTTAACGTCGGACAAATGTGTCGGGACGCGTGAGAGAAGAGGGAGTTGATCCGGAGACCTAGCATGGACGGGTAGTCGCATCGGACGAGTGCCTGGGTGAGGGTGGTGGATCGGCAGATATATATGTGTATATATATATAGGGAGAGAGAGGGGGGGGAGAGCGGCAGGGAGAGAGCGGAGAAGCGAAGAGAGAGGACCAAGAAACGGAAGGACTCACGAGGGAGAGCTGGTACACCTACGGAAGGGTGACGAGAAGACGAAGAAGGGTACGAAGGAGGTGGAGAAGAGGGACGAGGATGTAGAAGAGTGCAGGACTTCTCAATGGAGTGAGGGATAAAAAGCAAATACGTTTCACTCACTCGCGTTTTCCGTTAGCAAATTCAATCTCGTCGGGAGTCCCTTTAACATTGTGCCCGTAATAGGGAGGATGAAGAGGGGCTAAAGGAGGAGGAGTAGGGGGGTTGTGGAGGCGCCTCCTGCCTGGAAGGTACGACGGAAAAGGACAGAACGGCGACGGTACCCGCCGCGCCACCGCCGCCACCACCGTCGTCGGAGGCGCGCCGAAGGGGAAAGGAAGAAGAGAAAGAGGGTGGGGGTGGAAGGGGGTGGTAGGGGGCAGGTGTCGCCGTATAACGACTTTATCACACCCTCCGACTCCATCTCTCCCTTCCCTCCCTTCTCCTCCTATCTTCATCACCCCCGTCCTCTCACCCTCTTGCTCTCTTCCTCCCTCCCTCCTACCGTCACTCCTCTCCCTCAACCTTTTCCACCTTCCTAACCCGGCACACCGCTCACACCTCAGCGGCGACTATTATCGACTTTGACTGAACCCCGGAGTCGGTTCACCTTTAAGCTAGCCGACTGAAGCCGCCCGGGGTTTGTTTGAGCGGATAATGCAATATCCATCCTTTAGCGGGAGGAGCCAATAAAGTGGCGGGAGCGGGGCGCAACCGCTCGGAAGTCTAAAGTTCCTTCTTTCTTCTTTTTCTCCTTCTCCTACGTTTTTTTAACCGCTAACGATGGCCCGTTGCACGACGCGCCTTCGGAGCCGAAGATGGAACTGGATTGGTTTGTTCGGATATATTATAGATAAGACATACGAGCGCGATCGTCGAGACATCTACGACATCGATGGGAAAGATAGCACTAGTTGCCGGTATTCCCTATATCCCGTGAAGGATCAAGGGGGTAGACGGAGATCTTCGAACGGGAGTCAACCTAATTATCGCCCCGAGATAAAATCGCAGGATGTCTTGTTAACTCAAACACGGAATTCTTTTTAAACTCGAAAGGGGTAATTAGAATTAGTACGCCCAATTAAGAAAAATCCGTCGAGTCTGAGTGATCGCAAGACCGACTCTCGTAGAAAGGGGAAGGCCAATGTTGAGTGGGAGAGAGAGGGGGGGGGGGAGAAAGAGAGAAGAAAGAATGCGAGGGAAAAGAGTGGCGAAAGACGACGAGTGAGACCCTTCGGTCGAATAAAGACGAGACTCCAGGGCTCGTTAAAACTTGCCTTATTAACATTTTTCATGCGCGGATGCCTCGCGGAATGTTGAGAAGTTTATTTAAGTAGGTAGACGGAGGTTGCGCCCGGAGCCAGAACCTTACAGCTTGCTTCTTGAACCGCGGTACATATAAAGGCTCGAGTTTACTGGTAATAAAATCAAGTCCCTTTGCGGAAAGTATCTTTTCGCGCCCCGTTCTTCTCCCTTCGTGGGTACGGGTGTCGAATCAAAATCGCGTCTCTATTCGATTATTTGAGGCATCGACGACTGAATAAACACTCCGTGGCACAACCCTCATACCTCCCCATGAACTTGCCATATACCCCTGAAAGCAATGAATGATCTTTACATGCTCGTCACCCGCTCAAGGCTCTAGGGATCCCAGTCAGAAGTTTCAGGTGGAAATGACTGACGCATCCAACCGGGACATTAGTACCGCTGTTTAGTGGACAAGTGCGACCCGGTCCGAACGTGTTAAACAAGTACGTCCATTAATCAGGAGCAAGTCACAAGTAACATGACCCATGCCAACGTCATAGGGCTGGCTGTTCCCTACAGAGGGTGATGCCTCCACCTCCTTCTCCTTCTTGCGTTCGCCATCTCGCTTACCCTTCTTTACACCCTTTCCTCTCACACCGACCTCTCTACCCCCTCCTCACCATCTCGTGGATCCATTTGTTATGCCCAGGTGACACTCAATTATGTTGCGCAAAAGGGTTGCAAGAGATGTTGGAGAAAGGAGGCGGCAGCTAACTAGAAGCGCAAAACTTTCCCTAACAACGTAGTCTCGAGTCTGCTCGCGCGTTCGAGTTACCAGCTACGCTTTCGTGAAGGAGTAGAATGCGCAGAGGAGAGGAGGAAGAAAGTGAGGAGATGACACCGCGGGTCGATGTATACCTCGACGAATTCGAATTCGAATTCGAATTCGTAACAAACTTCCTACCCGGTCTCTCTCAACGAAATCGTTTCTTCCCGGTCCGCGTCTCTTTCCCCGCGCGCAGCTTCGCTCTCGTCGCAGTCCTACGTCGAGAAGACGAGAACTTCAGGAGAGTCTGTGCGGAGTAAAGCGTGAAGTTTCTAAAAGAGTATTTCACTTGCGGATGAGCGGTCTGCCGATTAGGACGGAGGGAATGATTTTCGTTTGCACCACCGAGATCGAAAAATGAAACGGATTTGGAATATCGATTAAAAGGATCCAATTTAACCGTTTGAAAAAACGAAATGAGGTAAAAGGAAATACTGGAAATGCTTTCGAAAAATCGTTCCGCGGGTTATCGAATCAAAGCAGGGTGGTGGAAGAAGGAAGAAAAGGAAAAAAATATACAACCTCCCCGGGAATTGCTTTCAATAGGAAAAAAAAAACAAAATCAAGCTAGAAACGCGGCTGACTACTGTCGCAATGGAAGAAGTTGAAACACGGGAATCTATACGGATAACAATCGGATGTTAGTGAAACACGTTTATTTAAGAATTCGTTTCTTATTGGGGTGGAACGACTTCGACACGCGGCTTCTACTCTTTCTTCTCATCCTGCTCCGCATCGTTTTATTAGTTCCGCCGCGATTCTTCTCGTCGCTTCGTGTGCGCCACGGCGACGATCGATAGCGGACGCCGGACGTTCGCCACGTGGAAACGCACGAAAAATACGTCGTGCAAAACAAAATGCGAGACGGCGGGGCGAGACTACCGTGCCACCGCAACGAAACCCCGAGGCGAGCAACGTCGAACGCGGTGCCCCGCGGCACGAGAAGCGAGCAGTGTGCGCGCACGAACGTGCTTTCCACCGGGAATTTTTATACTTTCGGGGGCCGATGGCGAGAGGCACCAGGTATTAAATCCGACCGAACCGAGATATTTACGCGCGTAAAACGCTACGGCCGGATATCATTTTGGAGTTGTTTCCAATTAATGCGCAAAATGAAAGCAGCCCTGTGCCGAAGAAGTGGAAAGGAGATAGAGGGTAAGGGAAATGAGAGGAATGAAGAGGGGCTGAGCGGTGGCTATTGAACGTTTGAAAATGATCGAGTGGGCGGCGGAAGAGATGATAGAGAGATGGGTCGGCGGGAAGCAAAAGGGGGAGTGCGATGTGCCCGAGAAAAGTAAGAGAGGGGTATAGATGAAATATAGGGTGATAGAGAGAAAATGAAGGATAGCACGAGAGCAACGATACAGGAGCGTGGTGAGCGAGATGAGCGTTGAGTGGTAGGCGCGTTTAATATCGAAATCGGCCAATCATACGGGGATGTAACGAAATGTTCGAATTATTTGTGAAAGCAGGGGAAGGAGTGAGTGAGGGGGAGAGTAGGAGAGAAGGCGGGAGAAGTGGTTGGCGTATTTGGGGGGGGGGGGGGTAAAGTGAATGAACCCGCGTAGAATATGCAGGAAACCATTTTCCCTTGTAGCTCTGTGAGGGGCACTACAGGATTATTCTCAATCATTACGCTCATTGGCGGCCGGCCATTTTACACGAATAATCTGATGCAAATTAACATTTGATTAGCTGTTTACATCGCACACGATCGCTCGCTTCTATTACGCTGTTCAAATTTCATATTCACATGCGTGGTGTGGGAGAGCTAAATAGATGATGCGTTACTCGTCTCGATGAATTCGATTCTGTCAATACCTTAAAAAGTGCTCGAAATTTTGCCTCGGGTCGTTAACAACGTTTCATACGTGCGTAAACCGAAAATTCCATTTGCAACGGGAAAACTGAAATTCGAAATTGGTTTTGACGACGACGACGACGGAAAACAGAGAAACGAGCTGAGGTAGACGACGAAAGCTCCCGGAATAAATTACTCGATAACCCAGAACGCCTCGCGAACATTTCAGTTAGTCGTGAAGTTCGCAAAATCAAGTCCCGAACAAATTCCTTATTTAATTTTCCCGTGCGCACATGTATCGAGTAATATCCATACGAGAGTATGGGGTAGGCGACTGGTGAGAGGGATCGTGGGGGCGGTATTTCGCAAATGCGCATTTCGACCATTTGCCCGGTATATGCATCTGTAGAGGCAGAAGGGCCCTTGTGCTGGATATAAATACATAACTGTGAATGTTTCAGGGAGTCTGTGTTACAGGGAAAATATCCCGCTAACGGATTCACGAGAGCCAGGGGGGTCGGGTGGGACGGCGGGTGGATAGGACGTTGCGGGAGGGTGAACGAGGGGAAGGGATACTGCGCAGGATGGATGTAATTAAAGTGGTGACACGCTAGCCGTGGGGTATGTCTACCCCAATCCAAATCCTGCACAACCCCCGGATCCCTGTCCCTCAAGATAATTCGGACACCGTGTAATCGATACGTCCTCCAGGCTGACGTACAGGCAATTTCAAAACGTATAATTCTGCTCTTCCCCCTCACCCCATCTCCCACCCGCTACGCGCCCAAACATCATCCCTTGTGAGCGTGAAACTATCGTGCGACTATCGCCGACTATATCCTCCTTCACTTGCGGGCACTTGAGCGACAGGGCAAAAGAGAGGCATGCAGGAAAGAAAATGAAAATTATACGAAATGACAAAGACGATGAAAAATTGTCCTGGGTGCTGTATGTCACACAATAGGAGTAGTCTTGTCAAGTTCGAAGAACCCCGCGTATCGACTAGGTCACCCGATGTCCTGTTCCGTGGGAGTACGAACTATAAAATTCGATGGAGATCGAGATTGTATATAGTGTTCAGTGGTGGAGCATAGTCGCGTCTAACACGCTCTCTTCAACGATGTTTGATGATGTCCAACTGGCGTGCACCAAACCGTAGCTCAGTCAGCGGATTCGGTAGGAAACTTACGAACACACCACGAATGCTTCCTAATACAATGACAGTTTCAGATTACGGCATTACAAGTTTCGCGTGGTGCAGCCAGTATCCCGCGAAGTTTGAGGTTGTAGGTCGTCTTACCGCAAAAGCCATACCCGCTGCCCACTTTCCTATCGGTGCTTCGCTGTTGGAAACTCGACGGCCAGTCGATCGTTGCGGACAGAGTGCAAGAGAGGGAAAGATAGATACATAGATAGAAAGAGAGAGTAAGGGGGCGAGACCCAGGGAGAGAGAGAGAGAGAGAGAATAGAATAGAATGAACGTTTATTGAGCTTCAGGACCTAAGGTCCCATATAAGCTCTCGACATTACAGTAATTTACAGTGAACACGACGTGTGAGAGTCAATACAAACTACAAGAAGATAAAGGCAAATGCATCAAATGTTTCTCAATAGAAAAGGAAAGATTGTGTGTTTAAATCTTCCTATACTGGATGCTCTGCGTATAGTCGGCAGTAACTAATTCCAAACGCGACAGGCAGTCGCAATGAAGGAGCAGTAAAATGTTTGTCTTTTGCAGAGAGAAGAAATCAATTCATCTGCTTGTCGACGCGTTGCATGAGTGTATTGTGTATCCTTAAATATAAATTTCTTAAATAAGTGAGGCGGGACTTTACTGTGCAATGTTATGTATGAGCGTACGGCAATGTCGTATTTAAGCCTTTCAAAGGCATTAAGCCAACCTAATTTAGATCTATATGCAGAGAAGGAGAGGTAAAGAGAAGTGAGAGGGGGGTCGATATCGATCGATACGATGGTGAGATCACGATGGATTAGAAGGGAACCTAGGATTATATATATATGCGCGAGTGTGGGAGGAAGGAAAATCCACGAAGCATGTTGGAGACAACACTATTATGAAATTAATCGAAATTGATTAAAAGAGAAACGTTTCCCTGAGTCGCAACAAATGCGTGCGTAGCGGCGTGCCGAATTCAGCTTCCTCACTCAAAATAAGAGGAGAAAATTATACGTTTGTAACATTGTAATATCGTTACAAACCGCATGCGCTGCGAGAAGTTTTTGCTGAAAATAAACAGAGAATTTAACAACAAGAAATTATAATGCGCAGAATTCTTCATTCACCTTTATTGCCTGTACATCTCCTCTTCGCCAGCTAAGGTTACTTTTCTTTGCATTTACATAATTCTTGGGCTAGAGATAACTTCGAAATTCAAAAACAGACTCGAAACTGAAATACAAGAGATAAATGCGTCAACGATTGTTCCGCTTCCAGAAAAAGGTCGTGCTTTTATACATACATATGTCCTTTTTCTATTTTTTATCTATAAATAATACATTCTACCTGCTTCCAAACTTGACAAAAAAAAGAAACGAGAAGAATCTCCTTGACATCGTATTGTAAGAACATTTCAAGGCAGCTAGGTATAGTCTAGAGAATTATGCGGCGAAAGAACAAAAGTATTCCGGCAGCGCTTAAGTTCACCCCCGTAAAAGCCCGTTATTTGCATAGGCTAGAATTTAAGCCGATCAACAAAATCAATCGATTACCGCGTGAAGGGTATGGCGCGCACGGAGAGGATTACGCCGTGATTACTGTTGGTGCATCTGTTGAATGCGGTTACGTCTGTCGGAATACGCTTTATGTAAATTTTGTGCGCTGTTTCGCTCGCAACGATGATTACGTAGATTATCAGATTTACGCAAAGTATGGAACAATTGTATAATCGTGCCTTTCATCGTGCTCCTCGAACGGTGCGTATCGCGGGAACACGTTTCCTCTTACTGTTAATCTCTACGCGTAGGATTCGAAGAACTTTTGAATTCTGTACTGTTAAGCAGTTAACGTTCTAGAAGAGACTATCAAGTCTTCTAGCTCCCTCAATGAAATTCTGCGCAATCGGGAACAGGTTATTGCCTGATTTATGAGAATCCATTTTTAAGATGAACCAGATTCAAAAGTATCGATATCACGGCAGCACACTCTTCGGATTTCCAGCAAATTCGTCGAAGACTCTACGCTCGCTAAATCAATCTTTCTAATCCCCCGAGTTTCAACGTCAACGAAGGTTAGCCCCCATTTTTTACGACCTACCCAACCACAAAAATGGAGTTAGTATTGTACATCAATAACCTTGAATTATCTGGAAACGGCCTTGTAAAATAATTAATTTGTTCCTGAAACCTATTCAAATTATTCCTTACTTTAAAAAATTGAGGAAGATCTGGAAAAAATATGCATGTCACATACGCACATTGTTCGGACTGTTGTGCAATGTTTCATTGTGACATTTAAATTGAATACGAATAGAATTATTCGCGAATAAATGCACAATTAACCTACATGGATACGCAATAATAACTTCCCTATTCCGGTACACAAGGCAGAACTATGTACGATGTGTCAGAATGGGAAGAGGTTTTTCACATCGTAGGAAAATGTTCATACACTTGACCGCATGATTTTTAACAAAATCAGTTGTCACTTACCGAGTAACTGCTAAGCAGCGAGTCAACGTTCACGATATTGTTGATATTAGGCAAGCCGTTTTATAGATTTACTCACCTGTAACAGATCAAAAATAAATGATGAGTATCTTCTTCAAAGATATGACTATGAACGAATACAAATGGAGAAGTGAGAAACGTTTTAAAAACACGTGCACAACGCTCATCCAAGCGTTAAGAGAAGAAGAGGTGGGGAAACGGAGCGCCGAAGATGGGCCGTTAGTCGCGACTCGGTAGCTCATTAACGTTTTGATTAGCGCGTGTCGTCCTCGCGATCGTCTGGTCGCACGTCTTCCACGCCAAGACGATCAAACTTCTGCGCTTTGCCCGTCGCGACGTCCCTCTAACGGTTCACCGCCTCGTAATGAGGAGAGCCAACGTGAAATTTTAATGGAGTAATTATGTTGCGGTCGGTGAGCTAAGATGTCGCGGTTTTGTATAAAATTCTGATTGCACCTTCGCAGAAGAGAAGCCCTTTGCCGCTTTGACTCCGAAGCAAGGAAATTGGTCATCATCGATTTTCGAATTGAAATTCAAAGGGGGCATTTGCCGAGAATGTTCCGAATCAAATATCGCTTCGTTACACGTCCTAAAAGACCCTATGAACTGCATTTATGGTACACACTCGTCGCAGGAATATTCCGAAACGTGAATTATTTCGAATTATGAAATATCTTTATGACGATCTCCGTGGAGTCTGATTGATCGACATTTCAAGCGAATTAAAAAACTCACCGTACACACGAATAATATTCCGCACTCGACATCTACATCCCACCGAAAGTCGATATTACGCAATATCGATGTACTACCACGGACGGTGCAGATTACGTCTGAAATGTTGTTTCGCGGTTGCACGTAACGTGAGGCAGAGCTCGCAACTTCCACGAATGAATATTGCGTGGATATTGCGCAACGCGTGTCACGACCCACCGACGGTAGTGTATCCAACCACCGTTGTCATTACGAATTCGCTTATTAACGCAGGCTTGTCATGGAATCGTAAAATCAAAATTGCTGACAATGCTGCAGCGTATTGCTTATGCAAATTCAGTCTCGTGATTTCACGTCGACTGAATACATCCTCGGAAAACTAAGGAACTCGTCGCGGGCGTTCGATTTCGTGCATCGCGTCATGTAACGCCCGCCGAATTTATCCTCAACGTTCTGTGGACAACCGTCCCTTTCTCCATCCGTTTCTCTTCTTTCCCCCAGTTCTGCCTCCGCCCTCGATACGGGTTCCGTGAGGAAGCGGAGGCAGGGCGGTTGTTAATTATAATTCTACGTCGATAATGAGGGTAAGCGGCTTACAACGAATACACAGGGAGTTCAACAGGATCAGACACACGCGCGGTCGAGCTTTAATCGTCTTTGGACATTCAAGGACGTGGTGGGTGCTCTTTCGATCGATAATAATGAAGATTCGCAGGCCACGCGGGCGCGTCGATACAACGCACTCGTCCGCGATCGCCATTGTGTTGCGTTAAGGAGATTAAAGTTTAGTGGGAACGCGGCGAGTGCGCGATCCCACTAAAGAGGGAGAAAGAGGGAGGGAGAGAGAGAGAGCAAAAGAGAGAGAAGGACTGAACGAGGTAGAGACAAGAAAATGAGGGCGAGAGCATCGAAGGGTAGTTGAATTGAAGATCGCAAAATGATATTCAAAGGCCGTGACGAAATACTCTTGGTACACCTGACAATGGTCGACTTTTGTTTTAACTCGACTCTCTCGTTTTGTAAGCCGATGCTTGTCTCTGTTACAACGCCGGCGTCAGTGCGCTTCAACGACGACGTCATTAAACAATATTTAGTTGCCCGTGCTCGTTAGCCCTGTAAAATAATAACGTTGTTATCGGAATATCGTCAATCGTTGGTCGGGAGAAAGGACACGAGGGAGCACGAAAATTAATTCGCTCGCCTTCATTTACCATCTTGGCCATCGTATAACAGTGACCACGACATTTTTCGAAAGCAAAAATATTGGTTACCGTCGAATTTGAGTAAAGGGAGGCGTCCTGAAAAATTTACATGCGCTGCCGAGTTCCTGTAATTTGTCGTAGCGACGCGCAACATTAGACGTAGTTTCTCTTACATTCTGGCATACCGCACCGTGGTCCTAGCGGTATCTTTGAGGGCGCACTTTTTACCGCTCTCTAATTAACAACGGGGCGAACGTTGCGTACGAACGCGGTGTGCCCGTAGGCGTTAAGCTGCATTATCCAGCATAAGGTTAGAGAAATGTCGGAGGAATTAGAGGGCAGAGGCGTGGTAACGCGCCAAGGGGTGCTATCGTACGAAGGGATGAGAAAGTTCGTGAACTAGAGTACAGCAAGCTTGGTAAGAGGGTAAGAAGAAGGAGAAGAAGGGACGAAAGGGAGGGTCCGAGAATTTATACGTGGAAATTGATTACTTCAAGAAAATAATTATATTCAGCAGTGCCTAGATGAAACACTCAAGGAGTTCGTCCACATTGACAGACGCTTTCGTGTTTAAGTTTGAGAATAATTTGCGAGTGGAATACAGAAAGAAAATAAATCATATTTATGTTGTTGCTACATTGTAAATGAGGAAATCTATCGTTGACAGATCGTACGTTGAGAAAACATTGCGTGAGTGGGATCGATCCTTTGAAATTTTTTCAACGTTCACCGGAACGCTTTGATCGAATTCAATGGCCCCTGGGTGCCGATCGGGTAGACACTGCGTCCATTAAAGAAGTTTAAGCTATTCAAGCGAATGACGATGAAATTGCGCGGGTATCCACTCTGTCGTTCAGGCAGCGTTTAATGGTTAATGGAGTTCCAAATCAAATTATTGGTAATGAGTAAAGTTGCCGAGGGCGCGGCGCCACAGAGCGCGCACGCTAGTGAAGCGAATACCTCCTGCAAATTATATAAAGTGCGGAGCACTTGCAACGTGTCTTTCGAGAAAATTATCCGCAAGTATGCCACTGAGGGAACTTTCTTGCACTTCCCTTGTGTCTCGTTAGAGAACTGTCCATTTAGAATCCATTTGTCCGTTTCCTACTATCTCTTACCCCTGCAGTGATTAACCCGTGGACGGGGAAACGAGGGAAAACTAAGATTACAAAGATTGAGGTGCTCAATAGGACAATGGGCGACGCATGTGCGCTTTCCATTGACAATGTAAAGAGAGCAATGCCATTATAATCTCGCTCAATCGTCAAAGCATTCCAGCGCACTCGGACAAATGCGTATGGAAAAGCCCGCAAGAAAGTTTTGTAGAAATTATTCAAATTCGTTGTGAGAGGAACTCATTACATTAACCCGTAACCCGATGTAACGCGCGCTCGCTATTCAAATGCTACGGCACGCGCATTAGGCAAAATACCAATTAGCACGAAAGTTGCTTATTGAAATTTATTCGCGAGTACTAATGTAATTTCGGGAACAATAAACGAGAAAAGAAAATCACTAGCTTCTCGTACAAGCCAAAAACCAGTCAAACAGACTCTAGATGCTTCCTTTAAATACGTATATATCTTTCTTTTTTGTCGACGCCAAAGTAACCTTGCATCATCGTCGTTCCGCAACAAGCAATTAAACAGTTACGACATAAAAATCATATCGGCGACCTACCCGTCGAGTAATCTTATTTGCGGAAAAATATCGCATCATCGAAATACGAAACCACAGTTACGTTGTTTCTACGAGGCACATTCCCCTGTTACGTACCCTACCTCGGGGCCACGATATACGACGGAGCAGATTCGCGACCTGGAATTGGCAATTAACGCTGTCACCGGCGTATAATCGTATCTCGAGAAACGCGTAATTTATCGACTCAAACTCCTAATTGGCTGCGTTGTACGTCATGTCGTTAGAGGGCTGCGCACAACTAATTTCCACAGTCTAACTTCGACACGGGGCGTACCCGGCTACGTTCCGAAATAGGTGTTATACGAACACGCCGCAGTACACGCAAAGCGCCTGATATACTTCTATCGTCGTCGTTCTCGTCCTCGGCCGTCCGACATATAAACAACCGGTGCAAGCGCTAACTTCTTCTATTATTACTTCCGGACCAGCGAGCCGCCTCATTAAGAGCACAGCTAATTACTATCTAAGAGAAGAAGCATAAACTTAACTCTGTCTTACCAGCGTGCGCGCGATCACCGCCATAGTAGTGGCATTAGTATGGTTCGTATGAAATCATCCCCGACGCGAACTTCTGCAGAAATTACCACTGCGGTCGAAAATACTCTACGAAGTATATACGAGCGAAGCTAAATGAATCTCTCATTAAATAACTGTTACGAACTACCAGCTGTACCGGTCCATACTATAATAATAAAGATACGACCGAGGAGAGTACCTTCGATACCCCAATTAAGTTCTCCAACAATGCAAGAGACATCGAAAGCCACGGTTCGTTGGACTTCGTTTCTCGTCATCCTCTTTTTCCTTCACCTCGTCACGATTAATCGAACCGAGCGTCTCGCCATGCGCATCACCGAGCCATCGAGGGTCTCTCCGTGAAATCGCTCTAAAGGCTCACTCCGCGCGAGCGTCTCTTAAATCTAACGAATGGCGCTCGCGGCACGATCCATCAGGACACATTGGAAGGATCCTCGTGTCAACACACGTGACGTGTCGTATGTATGCTACTCTGCCCCCTCGTTCCTCCGCCCCAACGCCATCACCAACCACGTCCCCTCCCGCCTTAAGGACCATCGCTTCATGCCTCTTTCATGAGGCGGCGCCGTAATAGGTTCGACGTGAGCCAGAAGTGGGAAGGAGCGGCGCGTTTACATCGCCTTTGTTTATCCCCATTCCTCTCCAGCGGGGTGCTACGGGGGTGGCAGAAGGAGCTGGGACGCGAAGGTAGTGGCGGACGCAGTGGCGAAGGAATAAAGTTCCACCGTTGTTTCTTCCGGATGAGTACGCCGCGTCGTTAGACGGCGTCCAACTGTCTGGAAGAGCAGAGGAACGACGAAGAAAAAGAGCAGGAGGAGGAATAAGAGTATGACGACTAGGACGATACCAGAAATGATAAGGACCTCACAGTACTGCCAGGCTAGAGGGGCCACGAGGTGCAATGGGGGAGACGAAGAAGAAGAAGAATAGGCAGGAAGAAAGAATGGCGTTAAGAGGTGATGGTGGACGAGAAGGAGGAGGAAGAACAAGGACAAGGGGAAAGGTGATGGCATGCAGTGTTCATACTGGATGTCGTGGAGAGCGCAGCTGTCTGTCTGTGCGAGTCTTCAGTCGCGTTCTGATCAGGTCGAAGAAGCAAGCAGCAGTGAGAACGTGGAGGACGGAAAGGGAAAGGACGAGAGGCAAGGGATGAAGGGAGAAGGATAGAGTGAGTGAGTGAGTGAGTGTGAGCGAGTGGAAGGGATGGAGAGGAGGAGAGGCGAAAGCACGACGAGGTGAGGTAAGGTGAGTCGAGGTGAAGCTGTGGAGCGAATTGCCATGGCAACGGCTTCACCACGGATTCCATTTACCTATCGCTATGGAAACGTGGGGTGGCGCTCAAAGCTGTGGAGCGAGAGAAAGAGGAGACGGTTGGAACGAGGGGAAAGAGCGTGGCGGGAGAAGGAGGAGAGAGTGTGTGAGATAGATAGATAGAGAGAGGGAGAGAGAATTGGCGAAGGGAGGGCGGAAAGCGGGATCGCAGAATAGGGGGCAGAGAGCGAACGAGAGAGAGAGAGAGAGAGTACGATGGGTGGGCGAAGAAGAGAAGCTGAAGAAGGTGGAGATGGAGCAGCAGGAGAGGAGGAAAAGAAAGAAGGAAAAGAGTGGTCGAGAAGAAGCGCGAGGGATGGACAGGACGGGCAAGGTAGGGGCGAAGTGGTCGTCAGAGACGATAACACACCAACAGATATATCGATCATCCATCCGGGCAGCTGTTGTACACGTCACTCAATACCACGGAGCTGCCTCGTGCCACGTACTTTTGCAAATCGATCCGGGCTACACGCGCTTCTTATCGTCTTTGGCATATTAAAAAGAAGATAAGGGGAAAAAGACTACTGGGAATGAAATTCGCTGATCCGTGCGGATCGAACGATTCGTCCGTGGGCGTTCTTCTTTCCAACTTTTTCTCCCGAAATTCAATGCACCCTGCTTCGGGCGCCACGACACTCCTGTCCACCGTCTACTCGCGACAAATACTACTTTCTGATTACGGCCAGGAGAGTTGCCTCTGTAATTTAAATTTTTATTTCGTCGAGACCGAGGGACGGGAAGCCAATTAGATGAGACGACGAGAATATTACCGCCCTTAAATTTAAACCTTCCCTTAGCAGGAAGCCACGATAGTTGTCTCGGGATACCCCTTCAAGCCTGTTATTGGAGCGACGGGAGAAGGGGCCTATGATGTGACTGCGCATTAATCGTCGTTAAATTATGTAAGCCTTAGTTTGCCAAACGTTAATTGCTTATTCCATTCGGCTGATTAATTGCACGATGTCGCAGTTCCATGGATACTAAAAAGACGTTTCATAAAATGTGCTTCTTTTTTCTCCTAAAATATTTAAGACATGATAATGAAGCAGTCTCTGTTTTAAAGAAAAATATTTTATGAAATCTTAACGTCTTAATTAACAACTGCACTTATTTTCCTATCACAAAGTACATTCTCCATCGCGGACAATCGTTTTAACAATGAATATTAATCGATAATCAATTGCACGAAATTTGCCTACAAATTTCGAACTCTTTCCTTCATCCAGTCGTATTCCTTCGATCCACGCGAAACAGCAACGGCGCATTTTATTCCCACTAATCGATAACCCACTCGTACTCGCGATATTCCTCGGACGAACTGTGGGGTCTTCTCGCGTGCATTGAAACTAGACGGAACGGAGGTATGGCCACGCGTACTCTGTAACCTCATCAACGGGCCAGTTGGCGAATGTCATGTAGGTATTCGCGAGAGCCAATACTGACACTGTCAATAACGGTTTTAGGGCCGGACGACGAGCAATCGTCGAATCCATCGGTCCGCTGACATTTATCGCTGACGTAGCATCGTTCTGACGTGGGTACACATAGGCGTGACGCGCACTAGCGTTTTCGTACCCACCGTTAAAACGCACGCGTACATAGAAACAGACGGGCGGACCACTACGAACCTCCGATCGTCATCGGTTTCCATCCTGCGCTCACGTCACGCATCCCTCCCTGCCCGTCCTTGCATTTATCCTCGTCGCGCATCCGCCCATACCTAAAATATTTTCCGCGCGATTATGCGATCGAACAAACACGGTGTTACCGGCTGCGACACACATCGCAACCAAATATCCCGATTTCGGAGAGGAGAGACGCTTTTCGCGGCAATCGGCGCCGACGTTTCATCTTCCATTCCTCCAATCGGCGTCGTTTCTGCGTTGCATCTCGACGAAGACCATCATAGCCCGAGTACGATTGAACACGAGAAATCGCTTGGGCAAAGATTTGAATAAACGAAAAATGCTACGGGCAAATGAAGACTCCGCCTTGACAAAGTGAGCGGAAAAGGAAGAGCGCTAAGGTGTGAACAGGGTAGAGTAAGGACATGGGATGTAGTGGCGTATGGGGAGGCAGAGAGAGGAAGGGAGAGAGAGAGAGAGAAAGAGAAACGAGAAGAGATAGCGTCGTGGGTGACGCGTATCAAAAAGAAACTGCAGAAAGAAAGGTAGGGACCGGCCGTGCTGTACCTGGGAGAGAAGAAAATATGAAATTTGCCTCGCGACTGAAGCGCGTAATGTAAACGGCGCGCGCTGTCTGCTTTTGAATGTTGAATGGCCCATGTGCGAGATGATATTTGCGCTCGCGGATAACGTGCACGTATTATTGAGAAAATTCTTTATCGGTTGCTGGTGCTCCTACCCGCAGCCCTGCTCCGACTAGTTTCTCCGCATTGCGAGAAGCGGAATAGAGCATTATTGTCTTAACTCGCGGAATTACATTTTGACGTGAACTGCGAGAACCGGACGTCGCGGAGTGTGAATTATACTTGGCAGTCACGTCTCGCCAGGAACTTTGGTTACATCGGTGAGCTTCTGTCTAGGAGACTGCAATATTGTCAGGCGCGCATCACCCAGGCAAAAACGTGATTCAATAGGGGATAGAGGAGCTGAAGACGAGACCAGTCTAACGTTTCCTTTAATTAACGTTTTCGCTTGTCCCTCGTTGCAACAGTCGCTCGTCGCAGGTATTAACCCAGCGCCAATGAGTCTAATCATACGTTTTATTCGATGCAGATATCGCCGTTGATTAATATCGTAATTGAAAATTCGATTAACAGTTCTGATAATAAAATGTCTACGTTGAAAATTGTTCATACGACCATGTATTCCTCGGTAGTTTGCGCAACGCCCCTAACTATCACATTGTTTTCAATTCCGCCCTTGAATATCCTCGAAGCTTTCAACGTCGTCATTATAGACGGAACTTGAAACTCACGCTTCTCGCGAGATATTGAGAAGAAATCACCCCTTTGGAAAAATCTTCGGATATCATTTTTGCCACGTATCCACGGTGCCACGCACAAAGTCCAAGTCAATCGACGGTGTAACGAGTGACGCAGCTCTGGCAGAAGCAGAAGCAGAGAGGAACGAACTTTCATCGAACGGGGATCGAGGACGCATACCCACCGACCGGGTACGATCCTCCTAGCCTTTTCCATTCGTCGGTACTTCATCCCCTTTTACTTCTCGAGTACGAATGGAGCTCCGGCTCTGCGCGGGGACGTAAGCGGATTGCGATGGAATTGAAGTTGGTCTCGCTCAATGCTTTGAACGCCTGGCCGTCGAGGGAGCTGCGCCTACGAATTATACCGGACTCCCCCGTTGGAGGTCCTCGTGGACCTTTTAACCCTTTAATTGCTACCATCGTATTCATCGTCGTTGGCAATGCCCGGTCTTTTCAAGGTAAACCACCCGATCGCCACCGGCGCAACGACTTGACGCGCGCTGATTAATTGTCGGACGCGCTGAAAGAAAGAGAAACAGAGAGAGAGAGAGAGAGAGAGAGAGAGAGAAAGAAAGAGAGAGAGTGGGGAGGGGGGGGACGAAACATGAGATAGAAGCGATAGAACGAGAAAGTGGTGAAGCAATCAGAAATAAAACTTTCCACGAACCACGCTTCACGATTTGAATATTATGATGTTTGAAATAGGACATCTTCGAAATAGGTGAAATTTTTTTCCTAGTGGTAACTCCCATAAAAAATCTCGTTGGTCCAATGTGAAACGAATTTCGATCGCGGTGAATTTTGAAAACTTCAATGAACACGGTTCCGATTTAACTGTTTCTGAACACAAATATTCTACACTCCATTCAGTAATCACCACGATCACGATCTACTAGTTTGTAAAGACGAATAAAATCGAATATCCTTCTCTTCGAAGGATAGAAGATACGTCAAATGTGCATTTTTTGGTCAGTGCTTTTCTTTCACTAAAGAACTACCGTCCGTCACGATCGTTTCCTTATACACGCATTTAAGTCGTCAGACCTTCCATCCTCTACTGATATTTGTTCTCCCGTTCCTTACCCTAGCCCTTCGCAGTGAACAGTGACGACAACGAGAAGAAACGAGAGAAGCTGCACGTAATTAATTGCGATTTCACTCTTTCCTGCGCCTAATGCCGTCGTTCTCGGTCTGTGGTCGCTCTCTCCCTTGCACCTTCCCGTGGCCCCGTTAAGTCGCAATTACACGGAGACGCGCGAGGGACGCCGTGGCGAAGGGAAGATGCGGTGAGAGAAGCCGCGAGGCGTAGGCGGGGTGGAAAAGGTCGCCCAGGACGAATGCAAAGCGGCAAGTGGCTGTTATTTGTCCTATTCGAGATGCCACAGCGGTGGAAGAGAACCCGTCGACTGTTAATTGCGCGCCTCGAGGATGTTGAACATTTTTTCTCCTTCCTTAATTTGGTGAAATTATAGGCGTGAAACGAAATTACTTTGTCGATTATCGAGTGGCAGTTTCGAAGGCACTCGTATAAACGTCAGCGGAAGCGCAACGTATTCGGGCGCAAGGATAAATTTTGAGATAGTTTACAACTCACCGTATCCGACGCGTCGCACATAACGTCGTTGGAAATTCAATTGGACTCGATATGCACGAGAGGAGGATAAACGTCCTCTCTTACGCGCAGTGCGTTTTTACGGGTGCGATAAAGATGCTTATGGACATGGCCGGATGTATTTCTACTTAGACGTGGGGTGTGTAAACGACCCAAGGGACACTGACCGAAGATCCGGTCGATATAATTTCTCTTGGCAAGACGGTAGAGAGAATCTCCCCTCGTGAAAAATAATAAAACGACTCGTAAAGTAGGGAAACGCTTTGCGTTTATGGATGTGTGCACTTCTTTGTATCACCTCTCGCGCTTCGCCTTCTACCACCGTTCCTAGCACAGTACACATTTGGTACCTCCGCTCCTACATCATCCGGAAATTTGCAAAACGCGAGTGGTCAATGGCGAAACACGCTTATAGATCGAGTGAGACCCCGAACGGAAGATAAAGAATACAAATTGCTCCTTGATCCGCGCATTTTATGGTTACGTCTTCGGCCGTAACTGCCAAATTAATCGCTCCGGCACCGTCTTGCATCTTCACCATTCGCGACCCTCCTGAGGGTGGTTGTGGGAGCGGGAGGGATAGGACTTGGAGGTTGAAGCCGGAGAAAGGAATTTCGCTCATTAGTTAGCCGCGTAATTAAAAAGCCTTCCCGCTCCGGGCCAAAACAGATAACGAAGAAGGAGCACTGGATGGAAGTTCAGTCGTCGAGCCCTTTTCCTCCACCTTTAATTCTTCCTCACTCTATCCCACTCACTCGTGGTATACAGGCAGGAAAAGGTTCTCCTCCTCGATTCATTGCCCAGTCCGGTACGCTCTCGCCCTGAAAGGGAGAAGAAACGGAAAAAAGGAAAGTACGAGGTGGTACGAGACAAGGGTGCGTGGTAGGAGTCCAGGGGTGGAGAAGGAGGGTGAGAAGAAAAGAGAAGGAAAGAGCGAACCTTTTCATAATTGCAAAGCGCTTGCCGCTCGAGCAAAGCGAAGACTTTTGAAGCGTGAGATCAAGGCGATCGGGACGAGGGAATAAATGCAAAAAAATCACGCCCTGCATCAACGAGCCGTTGGTTGTTGGTTAGGGTGTGTCGATCGGGAACACCGGAAGTGATTTGCTTATGTGCTGGCGGCAAGTTGCAATTACGTTGACGGTGGGTTACGTTTAGTGGACTGGTTTGTGCACGAGATTGTTACATTTGCAAGTGCACTTTTAACGTACTTCTGTGCGTCGAATGATCTTGTCATCACTGTGAATGAAAACTTTGTAACAGAGATTCCTGCTTCTCCTACGTCCTGCTATTTTTGTTCGTCTCAGAATGGTAATTGACACACGATAAATTCCTATTGTCCCGTTGATCTTGATAAAGGAAACTAATCTTTTCCCTTGCGTGGGAGAATTCGATTCACTCGACTGAGGGTAACATTTGTCACGTGGCCGGAAATGTTGGTTATTGCGAAGCGGCGTTTATGCGGCAAGGAGCCACCTCCGAAGCTCCGGTAGACGGCAGCATCTCTGACGACAGCAGCATGCGGCAGTTGCTACCAGAGCTTTCGCGCTTGCATCCTGTGGCGCCACCCTTTAGGGAAGCTCGGAACCCGTTCCGAAATACTGTGCGTCAACTTCAGGATCTCGATAAAATTATATGAACTTCCTGCAACGCACACAACAATTTATCGACTAAGATTTCCGGATATTATGCACGCCACAAATCCTTAGGAAACATCTGGATTAAAATGCTTCCTTGCAATTATTATCAACGTTGTAACAACATTTGTTAAGTATAACAAGTAGTATGCTATCAGAAAAATAATGATCTTTCGATTACAACGTTACGTTGCGTCTTACCCCTTAGAGAAACATTTCTGTAAATATCTTAATTACCGAAAGTGATTCGGTTGTTCCCTACCGGAAGGACTGGAGAAAGAAATTCCGATCGCATCTTCCGCCAGTATGCAAACGCAATGAAATCGCGAGCTCACTATAGAAAGCGCCACGTCATCGCCATCGTAAAGGGTGCAAAACGGTAGGTAGGACGATGACCGAGCCGTGTGCATTGCCGTGTCGGGGTCAACGTCTTTGTCGACGGCGGATGATGTTCGCCAGGATATCCGGCTGTGACTCAAGGCCATGACTGGACGTCCAGCTGAGCACTCCTTCGACACCTTTGGTACCTCCCCGTGTCCTACAGAGGGCAGCACCCACCTTGCCCGAGTGGGCGATCGATCGTCGAGATTATTTCACGCTGGAGGGTTCCCATGCGTTCTATCCAGCACGCCGCGCCACTGTGATCCTTCGGAATCATTTCGCAATCGTGTGCAAGTCAATTATAATATCTATACCTAATGATGACGATTGCGGTGATTATTAAATAATAACCGCGAACGAATTTGACGGGTCGAGGCGTTCTTGCGCTACGCGCTAAGAGAGAGGAATGTGTAATGAAGAAGTAAAAACATGTCTTTGAATCGTGCGTGCTTTCCTTTCTGTTTTTCACAACTGCGTTTCGGGCACATTGACTTGTTAGCGTGGATATTAAATAACAGTTTCTTCGCGAGCTTAGAAAAAGACTATGGTGGGTCAGGACGCTATTAGCCTTCATGGCGCACTATCTTTTCCATTTACGACGTGATACATAATCAAGACGGATGAAACTTAATAACGCGTAATCCTAAGAAACTCATACGACGACGACGCGACGGTAATAGGGCGAATTGTATGAACCTACCCTCTTGCTCTCGTCCTCTACCACGTTTAGCCTCCCTGCGATGCATTTTTAACGTGACCTTGCGCCACCCGCTCGGGATGTGGCCAGGCCCTATCTTTATGGCGAGCTGTAAAATATTTATATTTCGTCTGCACTCGTGAGATAGAGGCATACGGGGTCGTCCTCGCCGAGGGTGAAACTCGGACGGTATCTCGTACGTTCCATCTGCACTACCCTCCTCGACCCAGCCGCGTGCTAACACCGAAACGCGGAGTGCTACCGTTTACCCATCAAGGCGCATCTTTACAGTAGCTCGTATAACTGTCGTGTCCCAAAGTACTAATTTGTACTCCGCGGCTTTACAAACCGTGCGTTGGCAGCACGGCACGTAGCACGATCCAGAGAAGAAAAAATAGGAAGGAACGTAGACGACTACCGACAACGCGGCACGTCTGGTGCTGGCACGCGCAATAAAGTCGCAGAGAGCTTTTTGGAAACTCGGGAATAATAGACACTTCGATGAATACCATGAGTCCCCGGATGAACAAAGCAGAACTCAACGTTGGTGACGTTATCCTGATTATTTCTTAGAGGGCATGGAGTAGTAGTTTCTTTTTTTTATGAATAATTCAATCGACCCGATTTCTCGTTGGAGGATCTCATTAAGGAACCACTTTCTTTGTTTCTCCAGGAAAGAGGAAAGGGATCCGAAGCGATTCCGGAGCGCGCGTCTCACTTCCGTTACTGTAGAATAAAGGACAGGCCTCTTCCGGCGACCTACTTCATATTTCGAGAATATTGCGGGCGCGGCCTGGCGCGAATTACTTTCGCAAGTTATAGGAACGGCATTTATATGTAGCCGTGGAACGTGTGGCCTGGGCGACTGCTGCCGGCCCGATCCCCTTTTCTCAGTCGTATTTCGTTAGGGCGTAGAGGGGACGGTTTCGAGCGTTATCTTCGCCGATCTTCTCTCGCACGTCCCATCCGTGCTCGACGTCTAAATCCCAAATTTCGTGGCTCACCCAGCCCCGTACCCTCGTTCTATCGTGCTCGCGAATATCGCTACTCCGAAATTTCATCCGTGGGCCAGTGAGTCTCATTCGCTTTACGACTTGGACGTATTCGCGTCGAAAGGATGGTCTTTAGCAGGGGCGCCGTACCGATTGTCGGGAATTCTCACGTGTAATTCAGGAGGAACATTACCCTCGCGTACGGGCAACGTTTTATTATCCATCGAGGCACGTTATTCATCATATCGGACACGAGTTAGGGTCAGTCGTAAAAACTCGATCACCGGATCAACGATAACGTCGTTCCTTCCTCACTCTTCCTACCACTTTTTCTCTCCTTTTCGTTCAACCCCTGTGCCCTCGATCTGCCCTTCTCTCGGTCTTTTTCCACTTTCTACGGTTTCATCCTCCTCTAGGCGTCTCTCCTTTATCTCCCTCGTTCTTTCTCGTACTATCGTTCACCCGCGACTCGCTACCCCCTAGTCGTTACTACTCTTTCCCGTTATATCCCGTAGTAACGACGGACACGCCGACGCCTAAGGGCCGTTCACGTTTACGAGCGCGAACGGAGAGGGAAGATATCGACGGAGAAAATGAGTCGGAAAAGTGCGACGGGAGCACCCCTGGCGATCGTCATTGCTTGACCCTTTTGATTCTCTTTCTCCTCTACGTGCTGCTTTTCCTCCACTCTTTCCTTTCTCTTCCCTGCTCTCCTCGTCGTCACTCCTATGGTCTTCTCTCCTCTCGTCTCTTTTCCTCCTTTGCGAACCCGCTCGTGAGACGTACTCACAAACATACATGTACAGAGTCGAGCTTCACTCTAGCGCACACTCCGCCTTTCTCGCTCTGTTTTCCTTCCCTCTACGTCGGTACACACGTGTGGACTAGCAGGCGGGAACCCTATTCCGCGCCTCACGGAGGAAGCTGAAGCAGACGCCGATAAGTGCTCGATTCCATTCTCATCCTCTTGGGGACAGTTACACGGATTACATTCACCACCACCCGATAATTTTCGTTGAAAAGCGAACTGCTCTGCCGCGGTCGCTGGTGTTCGTTCTCTCATCGTCGTCGCTCGTTTTCTCTCTTCCTTCATTCGATTCTTCTCCTCGCTGTAGTGTACTATCTCCAATGCCGCACCCATGCGCGCGAACCTTCGCCACGCGACTCATTCGGAAATGAGTCACGGGAGACCGTACGATCGCACGAGTGACGCCGTGTTACTGGCAACTCCCTTCTTCCTAGTCGTGGACGACCGCAGAATTCCGTCAGGTCTCTCGTCCGGTTAATGGTAAAAGTCACTTGGAAGAATTGGCGAATGGAAGAATTGAATCGAGCGTATTACAAGGTCGAGCAATTGTAGCGTGCCGTCCAACGAAAGAGGTGGAAATAAATTCGGCGAAGAATCTGTATCTCTTATAAATAATATTCAGCAGTAGGAGCGTAAGCAGCGTTTTCACCTTTCAATGCACCTAGATGGTGCCCGATAAGCCAAGGAATGTTTCTCGTAGGGAGGATCACGAGGAATCGAATTTCCTTACACCGTTAAAGTCTCGGGAGAATAGAGATGTTAGTGTAGCACTCTCTCCCACGCGGTGCGCGTCCTCCACTCCATCGGCGAGTATACGGTGACGCGCGAGCGAGCGCCCACACAGTCGAGCAGCACCGTACAAACACGTTCTTCCTGGGGCACGCGACATTCTATACACTTTCCTCCCTCCTCACCTCTCTTTCTCTTCCACCAACCTCCCCAACCACCCCTTCAAACCCCACGCCTCTTCCATTCCTCGCTCATCCATTTTTTACCCGGATTCGCGACACCCCGGGGGTCGCAGCTGCACTCCATTTCGAAGAACAATCTCTGCATATTTGAAATCTATCCGTGACACTGTATTCGCACGTATTGCATTCGTTCGCGCGCGCTCGCGGTCCCGCGCCCGTTCGGTACAGGTGTAAGTTCGTGAAAAGATAAATGTGTGAGAGGGTCGGGGGTCGAAAGAGAGAAGGATAGAAAATGGAAGATAGAAAAAGAGAGAACGAGCTGCATGCATGCGGGTACGAAACTCGGGACACTATTGGTCTCTCTCCATTTATGTTTTTGTACTGTCTCTTTCTCTCTCTCCTCCCCCCCCCCTCTCTCTCTCTTCATCTCTCTTTCTCGCGATTTTTCTCTCTCGCATCTGTCCCCGTGGCGCGATATATTATGGATATTTATAAATTTTCGAGCACGCCTCCAAGAAATACCGCGCCGCCTGGCCGCGCGCAGTAGGCAACTGCGACTATTTCTGCCCGTTTTGACTGGTGAAATTTTCAAGAGGCCATCATTGATTTTACCCCCTCGCGGCAGTGAGCGCCACCCTTATTCCGTCCTCCGCGCGTCGCCCGTCCTCCTCGAGCCGTCCTCCCGCCATCGATCACCCCTACTGTCCACGCAAAATAACGATTAATACGTACGGGTGTGTGCGCGCTTGGAGCCACGCGTGGCCACGCATGCAACGTGATTAGAAGAATTAAGAACCGAATAAATGCTTTCGACACGAAAAATGTGCATCGAAGAAAAGGAGGTACAAGTAGCCTATTAGCAGTTTCTACCGAGCGAAACGACGCTAAATTGGAGATCGTTCACTATTGATAATATCGCAGTAATAATATAATAGAACTGTATGCTAACGATTGAAATATTCGAGCAGGCCCGCGCTCAACTTGGGCCAATTAACGATGGGGCAGAGAAAGTCCGTGAGAAGAATTTTCTTAAACTTTCAAGCTCTCGTCCGACGTTTACGCCCGCCCTAAGAACTGCGAAGTGCGCGACTCGCTGGAACGGGAGAAAGGAGAAAACGAGTTCCTACCGGTAGGAGTAGGCAGGATTTACCGACGTTCGTGCGAATCCCTCCTCTTGCTCTTCCTCTTCCCCATCGTCTCTATCCATGGAACGCAGCTGCGCCTACTACGCGAAAGGGGTCGCGGAGGTGGTGCCACGCCGTCGTCGTATCCCGAAAGTTCAACGAAATCTAAAATTAATTTCATTGCCCAGCGGGCGGAAGATTCGACGATTCACGATTCGATGAGCTTTCCCCGTCGACTCGGTAAACGGATGCACTCACGCTGCGGCGCGGATTTGTTGACCCACGGAAGGGGCAAGGGGAAGAGGAAGAAACGGAGATGGAGGCAGAGAATTCGGTAGTAGTGAACGAGCGGGGGTGGGCGAAAGAGGACGCGATGGGGTGAGGTGGCGGCGACGTTAAATATTTAGAGTCGTGAGTTACAGTGGCGCGTGTATGGGCGTCACATTATCGGTAAAGACATCGGAGTCCCAGGTGCGTCGTACGTGTTTACGAGTCTCCGAACGGTGCAACTTCGAAGCAGGCGTCGGCGTCGCCCAACGGGAAGTTTGAAGGTTATGTTTTGCCGGATATATCGCGCGAATGCACCAGGTGTGCGACGGCCGTTCCACGGGGCTCTTAAGACCAGCGTGAGAAGGGAGGGTGCCTCCGCTGGTGGAAAGAGGATATTCTCCGCTAGCTGCCCACCACCGGGGAAATCGACGGCAGATTTTTTCCTCCCTTTTGTTCTCGCTCCTCCGTCCTCGCCTCTCGCCCCTAAACGATCTCAGGTAGCGCGCGATCGAAAAATGTCTCGCGGGACCGAACGTGGGCAAGCCAAAAGTGGGCTCGCGATGGGCTCTTGCGTTCTATGCGCGAACCATCCGCGCGGCTCTTATTTCGATGGATTCAATGTAATCGATATCGAACGTTTCGTCCGACGCTGCACAAACTACTCGTCGAGAAGTTTCTATCGATTAACATTTCCAGACACACGGTACCCAGGACGGTAAATCAGAAATAATATAAGACGACTTCGTCGCGCGTAGTACAGTTTCATTGTTTCGCGGAAGTGTATCGCGTCCCGCAAAACAATCTTAAACATCCCTTAAAACTTCTTTCGTGCCCCTACCACGACTAGTGTCCCATATTTTCTTTCTTCCATGGAGGAAGACGGTGGACGCATTTAAGAGAACTGCGTCCAAGACGTGGAAGGGGCGACGAGAGAAAGGGTGGGTGAGCCACGCGTCCATCCCGCATTCGCATGAAACAATTCTCCCCTCGAGTGGTCCTTCGGAACTTTCGGAGTATCCATTGTTAAGTTCCCCCGTGTTTTCTTACCCAGCCGGCGGCTTCGTACGGACAAGCGCGCCGTTTTCTTACGGTCGCTCCTGACAGGAGCGCGGGAAGAGAGGTCAGACGCCTAGAATCGAACCTCGTCTTCGCTTCGGAGGCCTTTTTGTTCGCAAGAGATTCTACTTACATCACCTACCACTCTCACGGGGGCATCCGTGGAAGTAGGTTCTTCGATAGGGAGCTTCGACGATGGACGAAGCTCTGGAAGGACCCACGAAGGGGTGAAGACATCGGAGGACGGCTAAGGTGGACACCATCCCTCTGGGGCTCGAAACGGTCGAATCGGCCTACCACTCGCCACGTGTATAAGGCTCTTACTTTAATTCTTTATAAGCGAACTCCGTTACCGAGTTGCATTCGCCCGAAAATACAAGGATCAAGAGAGGGGTCCCCACCAGCGTCCACAGACGTGGTGCGACGACGCGACGGATAAGCCGGTCAAAGGAAGCTGACCATTCTTCCCGTCGCTGTATGGGCGGTTAAGGGGAATGAAGGAAAAAAAGAACGTCAAAGTAGTGCCCCTAAAGAGAGATTAGCGAGCGTCTCCGCGAATGCACGATATCCTCTTAGAATTTTCTGTTCACTTGAACGAAATCGGCGACTTATCGCTGCGAATCGATCCGACCAGGACGACGATAGGTGTCGTTAAGCCAAAGTTATATTATTCTTCTGCTCGTATTACCGAGGATCACCGACTTTTATCGATTAGCTGTCCGCGGATGTGTACCCCCAACGACCGACGTCCGACGTCCGACGTCCGATAGGGTGGGTTTGAAAAATACGATTTCGCTTTACGAGGGAGGTGGGGTGGGGACCTCCCACGTCCCTAACGAGTGCCATCAACGACGTAGGCACGTTAATGGATAGGAGGGCTAATTGTAAGACCCGATTCTCTTGGATATACCCATCTATTAATGGGTTCCACGGGTGACGAGGGGATACGCGAGAGGGCACCTGGCCACTACCACCACCAACACCACTACACCGACCATCGGGGATAGGAGCTTGTTCTACCCTGTTCGCTCGCTTTATATCTGTCAGCCAGACTCCTGAATAACGATCTTCCCAATTTCGGCGCGTTCGGCCCTCGAAGCTCTTGCGCCGTAACCGCGGACGGATACTGTCCGTGGAAAGGGAAGGAAGCCGCGCGACGCCGACGCGACGGCTGGATATAATGCAAATGCAGCTCCAGTCGCATTATTCTCTGGTCCTATCATATCAAAAGGGACGACGGGGACGCTGGGCTGAAGCGATGACTGGGCCCGTCGGTGTCAATTGAAAATGGTGAAAATCTGGGCGCAAAATGGGCAGGTATATTAAGATGGACTTACCACGTCGCTACGTCCCGTCATCCAGTAAGATAGTCAAATGGGTAAAAATCCCGCTTCCATCCGTCATTCCGTCCAGTGCCGATGAAATCGTAATTTGATTTTTCGACGATCCGCAAAGTGGAGAATTACAGGTGCCGCGTCGCGGAGCACCGAAGTACGTATCTGACCATTACAGTTGTGCCGCGGACAATTTCGAACCTTCAATTGCGCGTCGCTTTTCGATGAAGAGGTGAAAAACGAGAAGAGATCGAGTCTCGCTTTTGCCCGTGGAATCAATGAACTTGCGTGGGGCGATACTTTTATCCGACGAGACGAGGAAACTACTGTGGACAAATTCGAAAAGTCACGAACGCTTCTCGGAGTAATTACAACAAAAGACGGTGTCGCGGGTAGAAGAAGGGTGATGGGGTTGTGCTCGCTAGCCGCGCACGACATTGCCCGGGAATTCGAGGATTTCCGCTTGCTCGTCCCGCTCGCTCGTCCGGGGACGGGACACTAGGAGTAACTACGGTAGTCAGGGTCGAGTGATTTATCCGAAGTCGCATTTCGCAACAACCGCCTTAGATTAACCGAATTACTGGATCTCTGGCCCCCGGTTGCTCGGTACACCCCAGTCCAGCACCAGTATCCACCACCATCGCCAGTGCCACCCCCACAACCACCACCGCCACCATCACAAGCCCAGCACAGCTACAAGGTAGGTTTGTCATTGTGCCCCCAGTGTTTAATTAGAGAGAGTATCGACCGGGACGGAAAGGGTCGGTGCCGTGGGTGGTTAGGACGGAGGAGACGTCGGAAGCGGAGGGGGAAGGTTAGAGGGCACGTCTCTAGATAGGCCCCTCACCTGCAATTACCCAATCGCGTCACGGTAATGGATTACCGATTGGAGAGGAGCGGAGGATCTGGTTCCGTGTTCGATTCGGTCGTCGGGCAGAGCGGCAAAAGCGGAGAGAAGGGCCGCAGGGGTGAGAGTCGGAGAATGAGTGAAGTAGAAAGGGGGAAGGGGATGAGTGGAAGAGGAAGAAGTCCGCGGTGGAGGGAGCGGCTAACGGGGGCCGCAGCGGCACGGCGGAGGCAGTCACCGTCGCCACCCACCCGAGCTGCGGGGGCAATTTACCTCGCCAATCTATGCCACGTAATTGGGAATTTTATAATATTTTTGGAAGCGAGCCAGTCCCGCCCCGGCCGGCGGGAGCTAGGCAGAAGAGAGAACGATGGAGAAGGACGGTTGGGGTGGCGGCGTGAGGCGGCGGCGTGAGGCGGCGGCGGCGGCAACGGAGCCAGTGGTGGTGATGGTGGCGGCAGAAGGGGGGAGAGGGCAGAAGGGGGATGCCAGGACGAACGGAGGAGGGCCAGGAGCCTCTGGGGAAGATGGATATCCTCTTTTTGAGGGCCGCACCGCGCCCGATGAAAAATGCACACGGCTAAAATTCGCCGCCGCAAAAAGGGTGCGAGCGATTTGGAAGCATACCAAATTGTAATCGTCGGAAATCGACGATTAATTTATCACGGAAGTGTACCCCTTCGCCCCTTCTGCGAGACTCATCCCACTCCCGCTGCCTTCCTTCCAACCCCACGGACGAACGGACTCTCCGTTAACTGTCCATCCTTCTCCCTCTCTCACTCTCTTGCCTTCCCTCTCGGTCCTAACCTTCGCAGTCTGTCCCTCTCATTTTCCGCGGGCACCCTTTCCGCTTAGCCTCCGCACGAGTGGCGGGGACCACGAATGCCCAGAAACGATTCCGCTTCTTGCTCCCGGTCGATCGAACGAGAGGATTTGCGGTATAACCACACGTTCGTATATCTGTCGTCGATTCGCGGATAATATTGGAATTTCTTGCTTCATCGCTCCTGGACGCAGTTTCATTATTCCGTAAAATAATACGCCCCCCGCGGTAGCACTGCAACGGACCATTTTATCGCCCGTGGTCTCCGCGTTTCTCGGAAAAATTGAACGGTTTCGGAAGTGGGCGGTACCCGTTTGTCCAAAAAAAAAACTTCGCATAGGGAACATCGCTTATAAAATATTTCTAAACGACGAAATGCCAATTCCTCGTTGCCTCGTCCTTTCGATGCTCTCTTCAATTTTATGATAACCGGAGTGTCGCAATAAACTGCCTTTCGCGTGTATCTCGCGAAACGATCTGCAATATACGCTCTACCTCCACTCTGCTACTCTTCCTTCCATGCGCGGAGAACTCGCGCGAAGATCGACGAGATTGCATGCACTGGTCCCGCGTGAGTCCGCCGCTTCTAGGGGCAGAAGGCTGGGATGGAAGGGGTGGGGAATAACGGGACAAAAGTGGCTCCTGATCGCGACACTTTCGAGAAATATCTAGTGACTCGCCGAGTACGATAATAACGGCCGGCCTCTCTTCTCTCCGGGTGTGGGTTGGCGGTGGCGATGCCGCAGCTGCTAGTCCCGCCGTACCTTTTTGGTGGCGACGCCGCCGGCGGTGCGCCGCACGTGAAGTGGGCTCGCGGGCGGGGGGTTGGAGGCCACTTTATATTCAAAGCGCAGGCGGACGTCTCTGAAAATGCAATCGCAAAATACAATACCGTGCATTACCCATACCCACCCACCCCTTTGGCCGCGCCCGCTCTCTTCCCACCGACCTCCAACTCCTCCTTCTCCTCCGCCCCCCACTCGCGCGCCGTCGAGTACGCCCCAGAAAGAGATATCGTAAAAGATGATGTTATACATTATGCGGCGCGAGGCTCCCAACTCCCTTTCCACCCTTCTATACTATCCAGCGCCCTCCGGTGCGGCGGTCCACCCATCCCCCTCCCCGCCACCCCTTTTCAACCCCTGGTGGAACGTCCGTAGCACCATCCGCCGATACGTTAATAAAATTCGAGAGCTGAAAGGGGTGCGCCATGGATATACGTACTCCACCCACGATATTGGAGTATCCCCAAGGAAAATCCTATTCCACTTTTTCCATCGTCCCTTCGTCGGCACAGGCACCACCGGCCCCGACCCACAGGATACGGGCGAAGATACGTGAAAAATCGTTCTCGAAGTCTCCGAGCTTTTATTATTTATCGGCCATGTTGCCGTTTGTTCGCCTACAGGGGAGTGTTTGCGGCGGGTGTAGTGGGGCCAGAGGTGTGGCTTCTGGCATGCGAGAACAAAGTTTCGCGCTACATTCGCCGCGGGGCGGATATCCACGGAATTGGGATTCGAGAGGGCTGGTTCTGTTCCAAGGTCAGTCGCCGCACGCGAGATCATGCAGGTAGGGGTGAGTTCTTCCGTCCTCCCCCTACGCCTCCGTTGTGTGACGCATTCGTGGAATGTCGTGGAACTGACTTCGCAATTTATCGGTGCATCTGGCTCGGCGATTATTTAAAATTGCATAATTTTCCTTTTCTGGAGGATATAGCGAATGGGTGATATAAATTTCGGAAGTCGACAATCGCTACTGTCCCCTTCTGACGAAACCGCGTAGGAGTGATACAATGGAACCAGACCGATGTTCGAATGAAACTTCTTGGAGTATGAATCGGGTATTAAAGGAAATCTGAGCCACCCAGGCAAGGACTTATTTTCAACGAGACTGTGGTGTTACGGTGTATCTTCCTCGAACGGGAGAGGTCTCTTTCACAGTTTATCGACCAAGGGATTTAAGTTTCACTCACCGGTGGAGTTTCGGCGAAACAACGCTGATAAAGACGGGAACTTAAGTGATTAAGCCGTACGGGAGGAGCGGTACCCGGCGGTTTCGGTGGTTTGCATTAACGGTCTTGACTCCGCGAAAGTGCGGCGTATTTCACTCGGAATTGCTGTCTGCATCGGCCATCGAGCTGGGAAATAAAGCTGCGGGAATGGGCATGTACGGGCCCCTTGCAACGGGTTTCAATTACAAGACAATCAGGCAGTTGCCGTTTCCATACGTCTCATTGAATCACGCGAAGATCGTCTCGCCCAGTGGTACGCGATGGTCCATCTGAATTGCGCGCGAGGAGAGGGAAAAAGAGAGACAGAGAGACGACGAAACGCGTCCTCCGACTTAACATTTATAAATCACGCGAGGAAGACCTATCCCAAGGAAATGGAAACGTTTTCACTTAGCGGGGCGCCCAGAGTTTTTCTTCTTGCGCGGAACAGGCACAGTGAGACCAGCGACTAGTAATTAACTCCAACGATCGTTCCAGTATCAATCGTTTCCGTCCACGACTTGTGGTGAGCACGGAGCGCAGCACAGAGTCAAGAGACAGCGCGAGTCCGGTGAATTCCGAAGGGCAAATTCTACAATGGGGCCCAGCACGGCGCAAAAGAATCCCTTTGGGTGTGTTTCCTCGGCGTGACGCGGAGGAACGCGAAGGACGATACCCAGTTCCCTGCTAACCCGGGCTCTTTTCGACGGTGAGAAAAACGACGAGCGAGCTCAAAGGGACGAATAAGGGGCGCTTGGCTAAGGGGTGCCGGGAAGGATGGAAGGACGAGCGCTTCGTGGCCGTTCGTTATCAGGATGTGAGAATCGCACGGGTGGCCATGGATAAGCCCGGGTCTCACAATGAGGTAGAATGTAGATCGTCGAGCGTGGCGTGAGAGAGCGAGTGGGCGAGCGAGCCCGACGGGTATGAGTGAAAGGGAGCTGGAGAGAGCGGGAGTGGAAAGGAGGCACCGGAGGAAAAGGGGATGATACGGTGGATAGGGAGACGGGCCGAACAGGAAAATGGCTAGGGAGAGGGTCGAGGAGGTGGTGGGAGAAGGATGAGGTAGCGAGAAGAGTGGAGACGACGACTACGACGACGAGGACGTCTCTACGACAACGAGGAGAAGTGCTGTAGGGTGGGTGGAGTAAGAGAAGGTGGTAAGGGACGAGGGCGGAGAGTGCAGTTAGGGGGCGATCAGGATACAGAGAGGTCTGCGGCACCCGCGGCTACTCTTCTCTGTCTGAGCTTCATCCGGGAAGCTTTGCATGGAAATGCCGCCGCTGAATAACCCACCGCCGCTAACTTCAGCACAATGGTCGTCACATTATGTTGCGTCAGAAAGCACCAACGGCGAGGAGAGCCTGAGCTTCGCCCGGCGCGCTCGTACCATCTCCTTCCCTCTTCTCTCTTCTTTGCTCTTTCTCTCTCTTGCCCTATCTATCTCTCTCTCTCTCTCTCTCTCTCTCTTTCTCTTTCCCACTTTCGCGCCTTTTCACTTTTCCCTCTCTTCTTCACTCTGTCGACCACCGCGCAAGCCACCACGGCACCCATCCGCGTATCCACACGAGCACTCTATTCCCTCTCTAGTATCTCTTTTTCTTTAGCGTTCCACCCCTCGCGTCCACCTGCATCTTCTCCTTCCTCTAGTCTTCTCCCTCCTTCTTCACTGTATGTTCTATGCGCACTGTTCATGATCCTGCATCCTCCCCTTTGTCTTCACGTATAAAACGTATCCATGGGACTAACAGAGGTTATGCCGGACAAGAGTCCTGAATACGTCAGGTTAGCTCTATAATTTATCAGAGAGAGAGAGAGAGAGAGCGAGAGAGAGAGAGGGGGGGAGAGGGAGAGAGAGAGTTGCTTCGGTTCTGAGATATTGATGGGGCGCGTAGCAAGAACGTATACTGTGCCAGCGGTTGGTGAGGAGGTTGAAATTCAATTATGTCAAATTATTTGTGCGTACACGACGCGCTACAGCTGTCGTTTCCTGTTGCCTAAGCTGTACCGATATGTCGCGTAATTGCAACAGGGGTTGAAGAAAGTTCATAGAGCGTCGTCGTGGCGATAAGTAGCGATATTAGTATGCAAAATTTCTGGCGTAAAACAGATTCGAGACCGTAAACATCCATCTTACCTTGGTAAAGAATCCGTGATAATTCTGTGAGAATCGCATCACGTCCCAGTTTTCCGCGGTTCGACGAGAGGGTGAGCCTTTCTCGTTATCTTTATCAACACGTTCGCGCGCATGACAGAGAGCCATTTCCTACGTTTTCCTTTCCTTTCGCCCAGAACTTCCTACTCATCTCGAAACGAATCTTCCCGCGATTCTCCCCCACCACGATCCATCTGCCAGCTCCTTTTCCAATAAAACCAAAGAGAAACTCGTACGCTCGAACGTGGCCGTCGACGTCACAGGGAGGACCGAGGAGAATCGTCTAGGAATAACAGCAATTACTCAGGGTGAAACGTGCGACTTGATACTAGGGTCTCCCTTCTCTCCTTACCCCTCCTAGCCCGAACCATTCGTCCTCCCCTCTCCCACACTCTTAGTCACCCTTCTCTCAGCCTATCCTTTCTCCCGCTTTTCCGCAAGCTCCGCGCACCTCCGATGGTTCGTCTTAACCGCCGCGGGCGCATGGGCCACGGAGACTTAATTGCAGAGCTTTGTCTGAGTCATGGTGATACATGCAAGGATGCCTTCCCTTACCTTGAGGAACGTCGCCAAGGGTCGATAAGGCCGTCTCGGGATGAAACTGTCGTGCCTGCTGACGTATATTTAAATGGGTCAGCCGTGCAGGATGTGCGTCACCCCTCCGTACACCACGCACGGATCTCGTAAGACGTAGATTGATTCGAAGTAAGTCGTTTCGCGTTGTCCGCGACAGGCGCGATAAGATGACACTGAGCTCACGGGAAGATAAGCCCTCGGATGGCGGTCATGGTGGAAAAGGGGGTGGTATCTGTGTCAATGAGCGGATGAAAACGGGCTCTTTGCATTCTATTAGCGAGTCGACCCAAGTTGACGTGGAACCCGTGCAAATGGTTCGCGCGATGAACGCAAATTAATAGAAGATAATAATTCGACGACGCGCGAAAGAGAAAAACTTGAACCCGGGCGGAGCGGAAGGAAGGGAAGGGTATGAAATATATCACCGCTAAACACAGTGCTCTCGAGAGTGCGTTGGAATTTCAGATTAAGAATTTTCCCGGACTAACGACTACACCCCGCTGTGATTCATCGTCGCAGATTAGCGAGGGCGCCTTGCCGTTGGCCTTAATTCAAAATGATGAAATCTACGTGAGGGTGTTGGGGGAGGAGAGGGGGCGACGGGGGGGGGCGATATATTCGAAGATTCGAAGAAGCACACGCAGAGGGATAGGAAAAGATTTGCAAGGGCGAGTGCGAAGATAACGAACGTTCGGGTATCGGCTTAACCCAAGTTGCAAATAAATACAGCCCCCTCGAGTGAGGCGCGGGAAGGCACCACTATAATTTCACCGTCCAGGTAACACCGACGAAGAATACCTTCCTATCCGCCCCTTTTTCCAAGCTTAGCCTCCACCTAGCACCTCCCTGCACGCGGCAAAGAAGTAACGACGAATAAAACGCGCCAGGCCGCGTCTCGCGCAGCGGGGGGGCGTTCTCATTCGTGACTTTCGCAAGTTAATCAGTACTCTTTCGCGAGAGTTACAGCCGCCACTACAAGTAGGAGCTTGGATCTTAGCGAGCTCGCACAATGGGACATAACTTTGCATAGGACACATATACCGAGTAACAAACTAACAACTAAGACGGTACACAGAGAGGAGGAGTCCCCAGAACTTACTCTCGCCATCCTTGTTCCCTTCCACTTCCCTCGTTCTTCTCCTCCTAGTCGTCGTCGTTCTACTACCATCACCATTCCCAACCCTTTCGGCAGGATACCGGGGACCTCTGCGCGCGCGTGCATATGTATCCATTATGCAAATTTCGTGCCCATTATAATAAGCGAAGCCCTTGGCATACCTCAGGGGCCAGCAGTCTCTACAACTGCCAACATTACCGCAACAAGGCGACACGGTCCAAGAGGACAAATTCAATTAGGACTCGGACTATAAGTTTGCGGCTGAGTCAACCGGTTCGGAATCGCTTCAGCTACTGTCTAAGAGCGGCAACTTCCAATGGACTTCCCACCTACTCCTTCGCGAGAGCACGGCGATGGGGTCGACCGCTGCATGACAATGAATTGCGGGAGGGGGGTTATTCACCCCATCTTCAATTCTCGATTCGTAAGTTCCTTACTCGTGAAATTACCGACGCTTTAAAATTTCCATTGGATCGAATCGTCGATAATGACGGACTGTACCTCGAACGCGAGATGGGAATGAACAAAGACGGGGAGGCGCCTCGAGGGAGATGATAATTCGTCGGTTCCCTGTGATCGATCCTGTTGCTTACAATTATATTTACTAACAGTACAGTAATTAGTTTATAGTCGAAATGTTTCAAATTTACAGTAAAACGACGCTCAGCTGAAATGATCTTAACGACCAATACTAAAAGTTCCAAAGGCTTTCCTCCGTGAGCCTAAGGGTGAATCGCCAGTGACCGCGACCTCAGGCTCGGTTCTGCAGCTTCCCAAACCTCCGACACCTAAGCTCTCCGTGTCCAAGATTAATCACCCTTGGTTGGTCTCCTCGCCTTGGAATCCCTGCCCGTTCATCCGCTCCTGCCACTGGTCTCGTGCCCCTCTCCTCCCGCAAGGGCGCGTCTCTCCTTACGAAGGCTCTCATTACTTAAGGCGGCACATTACCATATTGATTTCCTACGGGAACACTTTCAGAGGGTATCGCGCGAAATCTCTTCACCCCGGTATCTGGCAATAAGGAGAAGTGTCATAAGAACGATCTCCGTTCGCAGGCTTTCAATTCTAAGAAGCAACGTTAATTTCTTCCTTCCTTCGCTTGCTGCAAAGTTCTCGAAAAAGAAAACGTGAACGCGGGAGGAACGCGAAGAGTACACATCTGTTTACGTGAAACGCAGATCTGGACGAGTCGGTTACGTTTGTAACGCTTCGCGAGGAACGCGTCGGACTGAGGGAAGAATTTCTCAGGAATTCCGATGAATTTAAGCGGTGGTCTCGCACCGGCGTGTTACGAGTTTGCGCGTTTCCTAGCTCGCAGAACTTATGTAAAGCTCCGTGAAAGCCATTATCGCTTCTCTGGCTCTCCTCTATCCTTTCCTTCACTTTCCCCCTGCCCTTTATTCCTTCCTTCCTTCCTTCCTTCCTTCCTTCCTTCCACCTTACCGGCCACGCTCTCCTCCTTCGCTCGTTCTCTCTTCCTCTGTGGGTGTACCCGCTATTTCGGTCCAGGCGGGTTAAAGAACTTGACGGCCGTAGAACAAGGGGACGAATCGAATCGCGAGGCCGTCCGAGCGAGGGAGCAGCTATATAGCGACAAATACTCTGTTCAGGCCGGCGTCCTATCCGCCTACTCCCAATAAAAAGAAACAAAAACCCATTGTTGGCCATTCTGTGGGTGGCGGGCAGGCCGGGTGATCCATCAGGCCTCGGACGGGAAAGGCTCGAGGCAACAGGGGGTGGAACAGACCAAAGCCTGCCTGCCTGCCTGCCGGCCGCCTGCTCGACCGCCCTCCTCCACCTCCGCCTCTTCCGTCTACCCTCTGCCCGCTCGTCTGGACGGGGGTGAGTAATTAACCAGACCTGCCTGCCCTGCACCCTCCTACGCCCGCCTGACTGTTTGCACTGCAACCTTATGTACCGTCGAATCACCGTTGAATCGTCACTGTCCGAATGACGACGAACATAGTTGCGAGAGATGCGTGCACCCAGAAATTCTTTCCCATTGGTATTTGCGACGCATGGAACAATCGCGTGCAATGTTCAGTACTACGCAACGCAACCTCGCCGAATAGAATGCAATGTCCATCGTCGAGATCTTCGAAATTACGCCACGAATGTTTTCTCACTTTCTTAATGCACGAAGCAGGGAAGTGTGCTTACCGATATTTATGAAATGTTAATTAATTTACGTCACGAGAGTAAGTACGCGACCTGTAGTCCGCAAATAGATCGACGTGGCAGTCGATACGTAGAATCGACTGGTACGATGGTAAACGCGAATTCGATCCTTCATCACGGGCACTAATGTCAAATTACTACCACGGTGCGTCGTTAATCACCGTGCGAGGTGGAGGGTCGTTCCGATGCCGTCGCCTCCCGCCGCGCAACCTCCACCGTCACCACCACCGTCGCCGTGGAGTTATCTGTATTGCACCGGCCATTAAATTCAATTTACATATAAATTCGAATTATTCTATCGGTGCGAGCGCCGGTACTCCGTGCACAATCGTAATTGCACGACATAATCATAACGATCGTGCCCGTCCTGTTCGACACGGCGCTCTACGCACGGCAACATTCCCACCGTTCCCCGAGCCTCAGTGAACGACATAAAAACAGATATCGTAGATCTGCTATCTGAAATCGGGCGATCATCCGTGTTCCGTTACGGGCCTCTCTCCAATGCTTTACGCGTGAATAACGAATTAACAATGTCCACCCCCTTCGCTGCGGGCGAGTTCCGATATCGTATCTGTCGGTCAAAAAAATTCGTCGCGTCACCATCCTCCACGCTTTCACTTGAAGAATCTGCTTTATTTTATGTCAAAACACACGATTCTTCTTAACGACAAATTCCATCGTTTTCTATTTTGTCCTCGCACTCTGCTATATTGTTAAAATATCGCGAGTACTTCGAATGGGTAATAAGTCGATCTCATACAAGCACAGTGTAATCGTCATTTATCTTCAATACGGTGAAACTAACGAGGTCTTAACACGATTCCGAATTCATCAAAGTCGATGTAGCGACAGCTACGTTACTCTACACCTACCCCTTGCCCAACATACGTCCTGCGGTAGTTCGATAACAAGTTTCAATTATTTCGCGCCAACAACGTCGCGTCGAGATTCCCTTCGATATCTTAGGCGTCCCGACGCTCAAGCGCAAAGACGTCGGAGCCGCAAAGACGTCCATTATCTCGTGGAGGCGATGTTCGGCGTTATCAGCCGTTCCACGGATGTGGAGGGGTGCGGAGAGGTGACTGTTGAAACCAGAAATGGTAGTTGTGTATGGAGCAAGAGTGACGAGGGGAAGAAAAAGGCGGTGGTGGTGAGCGCGAAACGTGTAGGGAGGGGGAGTGAAACGGCGAGGGTGGTCCAAGAAATGAAGAGCACTCTACTCCACTCTACGAGGTGTGAAGGTTGCGGAGGCGTGAAGTAGGTTGGGCCGGGACTGGCAGCACCGCTGACTGGAAAACAAGGAGGCGGCAGGGGCGTAGGTGGCCAGCGGAGGTGGGAGCGGGGGTGGTGGTTACTGTAGTCGGAGGCAACGATGCTGGCGCCCGCGCCGGTAGCGGAGGCAAACTCAGCGAGGGCGAAGGGCGACGGTGATGGATTGTCCTCCGCGTGTAAATATTTCACACTACACTCATCACAATTCTCGTTCCGTGCCGTGCCGGCCGAGGCTCTCCGCGAGCGTCGTAAGTTCAGGGGCGGACTCAAGGTGGTCCGCCGACGCTCTTACATCCGCCATTCTTTCATTTTCTCCCAAAGGAGCGGACGAACACTACAAACTTCGTGCCACGAGCGAGCTTTGTTAAAGGGCCCCTCGGTCACTCGTGAAAAGTACACGCTTACGTTACTCTCGTCCGGCACGTGTTTTCATGCATTCCATTAGAGAAGTGGAGTGAGGGTAACTGTTTTCTTGAAAGTAAAATCCAACGATACCGAGAAAAGAGAACTTTTTACGCTCTTAAAAATCGATGAGATCGCCTCGCAATCGTCTACTCGCATGTATCCGCCGCGTCGGCGCGCGCTTCGTAATAAATACGATAAACATATTTTCGGAGCGGATCCTCCCCGTGCGCGCTGTGAGGAGAGCCAACATTCCTGCGAGCCAACAAATCGAGTCTAAGCAGCGAAGTGGGTCCGTATGATCGAATGACATCTCCCTCGAAGTATCAAACCGGGCGCTCGCTCTTTCGCGATGTGGCCTCGTTCCAAACCGTCGTTTTTGCTTCGCTGCTCCATCCCTCTTCTCCATCCCATCGTTCTCTCTCTTTCTCTCTCTCTCTCCCTTTTCCTCTCGCTAACATTCTCTCTTCTTTCGTTAACTTCCTCCTCCTTTTCCTCATCCGTATCCTTGGCTCCTCTTATCTCTTCTTTCAAGATACCTCCCTTAATTCTTCTCTCCTTCTTTAATCCATCAATGGTAGGATGAAAGGCACACGGCGCGTACCGTAGGTGGATCGAAGGAAATCTAATACCAAAATGGATTTAGCCGTTATAGGATATGGGTAGAGGACGCGCGACGAGAAATGGGTCTGACGAATGGATTTCGGCCGATTAAATCCATCATGGTCGTACACGTTCATTTTTCTTTTTATGTCACGCACAGGTACTTCTTCTTCTCTGTCTCTCTCTTTGTTTTTCTTTGGCTTTGCGACTCATCGCTTCTGCGAGCACAATTTGAATTTGAAACGTTCTGGAGCGGTCGCACAAGGGGTGAAACCGTGTTGACGTCCGTTCGTAATTATACACGGTCGACTTGAAATTGCGTGTTCGGTTTAGCTTTCGAGCTCGGCCAGCAAAACAACTCGCGCTCGCTCGCTCACTGCATTCATTGCCACATTCCGACGAGGAGGCTGCCATCAGTAAGCTCGATCGCGCGTGTCTCGCTTTACAAAATGGCCACAGCCGGAGAGGCTCCGTATTTACGATTTTTTCGAAAACCGTAATTTGCATCGTTCCGCACCTTTATATTTCACTGTCCTGCTCTTTTATAGATCCAGCGAAATTCGATTTAACAGCGCGAGTTCTTTATGGGCTCGCAGTCAGATTCACGCACACCCGTAAAGCAGAGAACAGAAAATTATGAGGAGGGTGGTTAACGCGAATAATGATTGGGTAAATAATTTTTCCGTCCAGTCGCGTTCCCCCGAAAACTTTTCCGTTTCAACGATATTTCATTTCAATCTCCTCTGTTGCTACCACTTCGCGCGCACAAGGATACATTACCAGGAGAGATAAAACAATACTGCATCGTTGAAACGTTATTTCGACATTGCTTAAAACTCTCCTTCCTCCCTGGAAATTGTTTCACATGATCAAAGGCGTGGGTCTCCGGCACGATCCAGCGTGCACGTGACAGCCGCGCCGAGGAGAAGACAAGAGAAAAACAGGGTCCTCGCCGTCGGTGAGGGTGAGAGGGTGAGATGGTGGGAGGAAGAAAATTTTCGAGAATCGAGATTGGTCGTGCCCCGGCACACGAGTGAAACTTGTGGGACCCTTTGATACGCCATCGCGGACCCGTCGCATTGGCGGACGTGCAGACATCCTATTTACATTTATACCCACCTTCCGGTCTCGATAGGGGTTTCAGAATGTCGTGGCACTCTCGGTGTGCCATGAAGAAGGGACTCTCCTCCCTCCAATACGCTACACGTACTGTTACACCTCTCTACAGATACACCACTACACGGGCGCACCTGCTCGCAGTGCTCGCGTGTGCACATCTCTCCGTGAGCACACGCAGAAGCACGTATGTATAACCACGGGTTCGAAACCAGAGGTGGAGAACAGGGGGGTTGGATATCCAGACACCGAAATTTTCGCTCCGATGCTTTCAACAATAACGCATCGTACATCTTCCAGGGAGCGACGAGCAATATTTCAAGGGACTGCGGAACACGCCTGTGTACGTATGCGCGAACATGCATGCGCCTTTTGCGAGCATGTAACGGCGCGCACATCCTAGCATACGAGACCGTGACTGTCCAAGATTCGCGCGCAAGCTTTGAACAGGCGTCGCTCGCACGATTCTGAAGGCGCTCACCACCTTATCGAGGGGAACCACCCCCGTGCTAATGCAAACGTCAGAGTGCGCGCACACGCTTGAAGTCCATCCGCGCTACTTGAAAATGGCGAAACTTTGGATAAATTTGAGGGTGGGGATGTATCTGAGAAAAAGGAGGATTGCATCCAGGTCGCTTGGCCCACATCGAGGATTAATCTAATGGAATAAAGTTCATAATGAAAGGACAAACGAGCTTCTGTCCAGGAAGAGAAGAGTTTTCTCTTACAATTAGTCTCTCGCGGCTCTTCACGCGCATGTATCATCTGCATTTGTACGCTCTAAGAGATAGGGGGATGAAAAGAAAGGAGAAAGAGGGAAAGGAGAGAGCGACGAAGCACCGGCCGTAAACGCGGAACGATTTTGCTGCACGGCGAAATCCGTAGTACCGGTGACGAGGGAGGGATAGGAGGGGATTATTGGAGATTACTTCTGAACTCCGTCCGATTGTCAATACTCGTCCCCGTTTCACGGTGACGCCGCGATAAACCTTAATAAATGTCTACCCGGGGCCCCGAAAAACCTACGCCATTCGTACGAAGAAACACGAACGGAAGGGGGATCAGGCTACCGAGATATATTGCCTTCGCGCAAATCCTCAATAAACCGTTATCGAGAGCGGGCAATAAAACGAAACAGCGCCGTCACGCCGCGGCAATTATCGTTGCCTCAATGTCACGGCGCTCCTATCCGTTTCTCTGCCTCCCGTTCCTCGCCTCCCGTTCCTCACCTCCGTTCCATCCCCTCGAACTGTAAAAGAGATCGGGGGAGAAGGAGGCGTGAGACTGGTGGATGCGAGAAACAATGAGCCTGAAGGAGCGATGAACGTGAGTGAGAACAGTGCGACACGAAAGGGAGCAAGAGTACGATAATCATCGTTTCTCAAGAGTGCACGCGTATAATACGTACGCGACCTAACGCGAGCGATGAACTTTTCTTACCCCTGGTTCTTCGACAGAAGGGTAACACTCGCACGTTCCCGCATCGTTCCGTCAGGCGCCCACGTCGTTCCTCGTTTCTAAACGTAGCATTAGATTGAGTTTCCACGTAAGGCCAACCCCCGGGCGCCTCGTAAAACTTATCGTCGCGTAAGTTCGTCCTTAAGGGTGGTGCGTGTTAATCGCCAACTGCCGTTACGCCAGTCCCGACGCGGATCTATGCGGCAGGAGTGGAGAAACCAAAATGGAGGAGGAAGAAAGTGCGCGGGTGAGTAAGCGAGATTGTAAGTGAATCCGCATTCAATGGCGCATTTAACGGTGGTGATTGATCGAAGGAGGACGGAGTGCGGTTCGCCGCGTTAAAAGCGCGAGCACGTGAAACGTTTGCTTAATAAAGCCGAGTGGCGAATATTCTCCACGCACGAGCGTAACGAAAGGATTTGCGTGGCTCGCGCCGCGCCGCGGCTTACGGAACAGCGAGCGTTAAATGTATCAAAATCGCTTCGCTCGCGTCGGTACGGCTGATATAAGTCGTGCGTGCCACGAGGCAACATGGGGGCGAGCATTATCGCGAACGAGCGCGCGGCAAAGTTCGCCGAGGGGTGGAGAATGAGAAGGGAAAGGCGCGGAACCGGTAAATTTATATCGCTCCTGGGGCAAAATGCAAAAAGGTTTTATTAGCTTTTTACGCGTGGATAGGTTATGTCTTGCGCCACCTCTCGTCGTTAATCTTTGGTGGTTTCGTGAGGATAGCCGAGTAGACAAGCGAGGGGCGAGCCTGCAGTGGTACATCGGCACGCGACGGGACCGACCCTATCTGGCCCATGTTTCAGTGAGCTCACCCCTGACCACCCCCCCGGACGGAGTTGAGGGCTCCTTTACCTTTTTTCCGCGTCGTCTCCAACAAGGAAAAAGAGCCGGGGAAGGGTTACGATAAAGCTCCCTAAATAATTGCGGCTGACCTCGCTAATACGGCTGCCTCCCGATGCCAAATTGGGGGGGGGGGGCTGAAGGGGGCCACTGACCGAGCGGACGACCACGACGTAAAAGAATGAAATTGAATCGCCGCCATGGCTCTGGGGTTACATGTTAATCGACAATCGTGAGACATTTGGCGGGGAGGGCGAAGGAGAGGAGGGAGAGTTTCGTGCAAGGCGAATATTAGGAAAAGAGACGCCAATGGGGAAATGGCATAAGGATACTCGAGAAAGAGAAAATTGGGTTGTGGCATTTACTAGGCATAACGGAACAGTACGTACTCAATTTCGAATTACTTCACCTGCGACGCAATTCAATAATAATCAATGAGTTTTGTGCACATTATATTTTATCAAATCGACATTATGTAGGGTGATCAACATAAATTGCTCCCTCTCGCTTTTCGTTTCGTTGCGACCTTCTTCGCTTCACGCCGCCGGCGTCGTCGTTAAACGAAAGCTTAATGCGTTTACGGCTGGTCGTTCTGTTTCGACGGACGTAAGAAAAGTACGGAAGGGGCGATTGCTGTCGAAGTGCGGGTTAAGTGCTTTTAACGACGAAAAAAAGGAATGGGGAGGCAAGACAGCCACGGGGCGTAAGAGCTGCGATGTTATCGACGGAGGTTGCGCAGCGCGAAGGTAGAAAGGCGAGCATGAATATGCAACTAGCCGCAGCCGTTAAACGCCTCCGTTACTCACGTTGCTCCTTGATGAATCCACCGACGTTTCGCCATTGCGCTCCGTCGGTCTGGGAAAGTAACGAAGGCATTGAGAATAAAAAAAAAAAATTATTTAGCATTGAATTAGCGAATTCGTATTCTCTCCGGATAAAAGAAGAATAAAGAATCGAAAAGGGCGAATAATGTAAGTGCGTCGAGGATTCATTTAAATCTAAATTAGTGAGTAGGTGAAATCGATTTGTAAAAAAAAAAACATAAAAGAGAGAGGGGGGAGTAAAAGAAGAGCTCTAATAACTTCTAGCACACGCCGACTTTCCAAATTCGGGCAAAGCTCTCCTCGACCCACAGTTTTTAGGAGGAGTCGCCCAATGCGCGAGAAAGGCTGCAAAATGTTTTTTAAATACCATCGTTTTTTAAACATTTCTCTAGGACACATCGCGCGTCAACTTTCGATGGCATACATCAACGGGGAGATTGATACTGATGCGCCATGCTCGTGGCAGCATCTGCGTATACATCAGGTCGCATCTGACACTCCGTGGACATATTGAAATACAAGTTTTCCAGCGGAATTTATAAATATATCGAGTGATATTTCCTCGTTGGTCGCCCGTAACCCGATTTCACATAAATGTCTACGCGCCACGCAGAAAATTGACAATTAACTGTTTAGCGCGCATTAAAGCGGGGCAGCACGAGGCCGAATATTTAACGAATTTTGTGTTTCTTCATCAGGACAAGCACGAAATTCTTAAATTTCAAAGAAAATTTTTAGTTTTCCTCGAGATTCTGAAAATCAATGTTTTCATATTGCAAGAAAGATTAATCGCAAGAAAGAAGACCATCGATTAATCAGTCGGTACGCAAAGAAGAATAAATTTGTCACGGAATCTATCAAAATTCAAAGGAGCCGCTCGATGCTTCAGTCAGACATGCACCGCCTCCCGAGGCCGGCGCTCGCGCGGAAATTCAAAGGACACACAGCGGTACGCGGCGGCATCTGCTAATACATCAAGCCTCGATTCCTGATAGAGGGACGTGCACAGTGCCCGAATGGCAGTGGCAGATTTTCAAGGGGAATTTGTAAATTCTCCATGTATCGTGCGGTGGCAATGCGTGCCTGGGTGGGGATGGGGGTGGGTGAGTGAGTGTGGGTCGGAGGGGGGACAAGCTATCGCTGCCCGTCAGCATGGGCTCGCATAAACACGCTACGTCATCCTCACGATCCGCAGCCGGCGTGCCCGTTCGTTCCCATTAACGATTGAAGTTTTGTCCCTCCTCGCTCCCCTCTTTCGCGACAGATGGGTGCGACGTGACCGTAGCCGCAAGCCGCATTCCACGAAATCCATGAAATATTTAACCGCATTATTGATTCCCCCCGCGTATGTGGTCCACGGGAGTGCTCCTCGTCGTAAATTCATTAGTCGCGAAGTTCCCCTGTTTGCCGCGACACGCGATCCAGGGGTGGCTGGGGAGAGGGTGCCACCCCGCGACGCCACGTGGTATCGTGGCAATTATCGAATTCTGGGATACATCCTTCCAAAGTCGACGTGGCCGATTCGTCAATCGAGTAGCGTCCCAAGTCTCCTGAAACGAGGATCGAACGTTTTCGAGTTGCTCCTGAAAATCAATAGAAGGACGAATGAATTTCAGGGAGAGGGTAAATTACGTGAATCTTGAAGACTTATACCCCCGCAATCACCGTTTCCTAAGCGTAAAAAAATCGCACCGCTCTGAACGACGGAACGGAAAAGAAACGCAAAAGCTCGAGAGAGATTCCGTAACCGCGATGGAAGATGCTAGAAGAGTGCGGCGGCGCGAGGAATTAAGCATTCGCTTGGATATCCCTCGATGCATCGCGGCTCATACGTCCCGCCGAGCAGCCGTGCACCGTTATCGCGACGATCTCGCGAGCTTTTGTTCATAAGCAGAGAAAAACATCTAATGGGGAAAGTAGTCACCAGCCACCAGCCGACTTCCCCTACGAGGCACGCCACAGTCGGGGAATATCTTGATTCTTGCGGAGGTCGTTCGAGTGACATGAGAAAGCGGGGCGAGCGAGCGAGTGAGCTAGCATATTCGTATCTCGCTTCTCTATTTCATGATTAGAGTACGAGATAGAGGTACTTGCGAACGGGGACCCCACGGAAACGAAGAACGTGCGCGCCGGGAGAAGAGGCATGATGAGAGGGAGAGAGAGAGAGAGAGAGAGAAAACGTCGGTGAATGGTAGGGACAGAGAGAAAAGATTGAGAGAGAATGGAGAGAAGAAGAAATAGGAGAGACAGATGGAGAAAAATCGAGCGAGAGGTGGCGTGGGAGGGAAGGCCTACCCGTCCTTTCTACTCCACGCCGAAGGGAGAGTGAGAGGGGAAGAAGGAGGGCAAAGGGAAGAGAGAGTGAGAGAGAGAGAGGGAGAGAGGGAGAGAGAGTGGGAAACATCCACGGGCGTGGGACACACATAAAATATCAGCCGGAAGATTACCATCGTCCCTCTCGACCCCTCGCCAGTTCCTTCGCATCCGCTTTCTGCCGCGGTAGTTTTTACCGAGAATATATGCACCAACCGTCGCTTTGTTACTACTCCCCGCCCGCCTCCAGCCCTCGCTTCTTCATCCCTTGAGCGACCCTCACCCTTTTCCACACCAACCAACCTCCTTCTCTGTCCACCACCGCAAACTCCTCGACCCTTTAAGTCCGCCGTGTCGCTCGCACCCCCTCCCCCACCACCCGCTTACGCCTCTTCCAATGCTTTTTCTCCGAGACCCCAGTGCTGTCTGTAACTTACATTACCTTGGTGTAGATGCAAGGGAGCAGAGGGAGAGGAGTAAGGGCGATTCGAGAAGGAACCTCACCGAAGGAGAAAGAAAGGAAAAGAGAAAGAGAAGGACAGAATTATCAATGAGATCCGGCCGCGTATTTGCACCCGCGAGCTTATCGCTCTTGCTGCCAACAATCACCCGTACCGGCCACTAACTCCTTCGCATCCAGCCCTTCCTCCATCTACTCCCTCCCCATGCTCACCTACATCGTTCTTTTTACCTGGAGCTCTCCGTTTCTCTATCTCCTTCTCTTCTCTTTTTATTTTCGTCCACGGCAGGAAAGAGTCTCCAGCTCCGATATACCCATGTGTTCCGGCGGTATGCGCGTTATTTATTGCGTGGACGGTGGCGTGCTCCCTATCGTCGTATCTATTAGCGTCGAACAAATGCGCCCTGCCTCAGCCTTCTCCACTTCCACCCACTTCCCATCATCGTCCCTTCCTTTTTCCACTTCCACCCCCCCCCCCCCGCCCACCTTGCCTCCGCATCGTCTATGTCTAAGAAAGAGGAACAGGGGGGTGAAGTGTAACGTACACGGATTGCCTCGGCTCGTCGTAGCTTGAAGGGTAATAAGGAACCTCACCGTGGAAGTTCGTAAGAAGTTTTCCAACCAGGCCCGTCGAAATTTCTCGAAGGAGAAAGCAGGGGTGGGGGGAGGAAGGCACGCTGGTTGGTTGACTAGGAAGGAAAGGAGTGAATTTCTCGGCGCGCGCACGCTTTGCGCGGATGCGGGATCGTTTGTAGGGAAAGAGTCAAAACGAGATAAGTGAAGGTGGATAAGATGCGACGATGCGTATGCCGTCCGGAACGCCTTGAATAGTTGTTAAAGGAACGATGCGCGAAAGTCAGGGCGGCTTGCTAAAGCTTTCTCCTAGATTTTTCACGGAATGTAAGTAGAAGCGTCGAACGCGACACATAGAGGCGCAAGAGGCCGATAGCGAACGAAATGGTATAACGACGTCGGCGTCGTCGGTGGAAGGCGCAACGGTGGTCGTACCCGAGTAGAATTTGAACATCGTTGCTGTCTAGTTCAGATATAGAAAAAACGAGATATACATCGGAATTGTCTATTTTTTGTGTGTAGTAGTGGGCTTGAAATGTAACGGTCACTTCTACCAGTGGCTGCATCAAAAAAACTGGCTACTACTTAGATAGAAAATTTAAGATATGTAAATGTAGTAGTAACCTAGCCTGGGCTGGACAGGAAGTAGCAAAATAAAATAAACTTCTGAATAATTCTTATTTTTTGCCAACGTATCGTTGTTCCTGAAACGCCGGTAAGTAGGTGTTCAATTTGCTTAACGATTACTTGTATTTTTATTGAATTGAAAAATCCACTTTTATATACCTTCTTGGGTGAGGAGATTCGAACCTGAGACCTCTAGCTCACGGAGCCTGTTCCCTTACACATAGACCACAACTCGGATTGTTGTGTGAGAGAGAAAAGAGTGAGATGATCCACAAAAGTAAGGAGTTTCTTTATAAGTGTACGGCACTCGAAGAGTATTTATTTATTTAAAAATAATTCGACATTGCTAGTGCCTCGAACTATTTGGAATATGTTGTAGTATGTCTACAGCTATCCAGAAAACATTTTATTTCGACATGAACTCCCTAATTTTGCGCAGCATCTTACTTTGCGATGATAAACTATTTTTGTTATAGTTTTTTCGCCTGAACTCTTAACATTTCATGCCCAGGACGTTGAACTCTTCGAAATATCACTCCTGTACGTTGAAAGATCGAAATTCGGTGAGATGCAATCAAGCCATACGCGAAGTTCGCATCTCGTTTTTTAAAACGAGATTTTTGGTGTAAATCATTTGAACTATTGTTAAAACTTGTAAGGATTCCTTGAACTTTGCTGGATGCAAGTAAATTTGAAATTTTTTCATGAGATGCTGACAGTTGAGATGTTAGGTTCACACCGGTGTCGTCAAGCTCGTGAGAGATTCGCTGACTAATTTAAAAATGCTAGTGGCGATCTAGTAATTGGATTATATTTTCTGGGAAAGACAGCACCATCTAGTATCATATTTTCTATGTATTACTACACAACCGCTACGTCAGTAAAACTGTCTATAAATTCTTATCTAGTACTGACCTAGCTGCTAGCAAGAAAATGTAATCTAGTCAATACTATCTACCTACTAGGTTTCACATCGGACGTACTAGATTCATTTCTACTCGGGTAGTTACGTACGCGAACTATTCGCGTCCTGTCTGGTCTAGATATCGATTAACTCGTTCATTCTCTCTCCGTTTCTCTCGATCCATCCTTCCGCCGTCGACCCTTTATTCCACCCCCGACCTTTCCCCTGCCCCACCCGCATTCCAACTGCCTCTTGATTGACGTTTCATAATTCAGTTGCGTCGGTTGATACGACACGTGAAGAGTCGTCCACCGAAGCTCGACGGACGAAGGGCGCTGGGGTCACTGGCACGGACGTGACCAGAGGAATCAGAGTCGCTCTTCTCGATGTACAGGAAATTTCATGACATTTTTGAAAATTGTATCGACGCCCGTCGGTCCACCATCTCATCGACGATGTCTGCTGTTTTTTTTTTCCTCTCAATTTCCTCCCTATCCGCGAAAAAACCAATTTTCCGAAACGCGATAATCAATTTACGCAACTGCTTGTTTTTTATTCGCAGTGTCAGATTATATTCTTTAACCTGGACGCCGACGCGACGCCGATGCCTCGGCGGAACTTTACGAGTACTCGTTGAATTACGAAAAGCACCTAGTGGCGTTGGCACTACTTCGTTCGTCAAGATTTTACGCGAGCTCCTCCGTGCGAGCGAGCATTCACCCGAAATTGCTCTCGCTAATCGATCCATCGGGCTTTTACGGACATTGTTATCCTCGGGGCTCACGAATAAAACGGCGGACGCTCGACTCGTAGGAGTCGTCCGCGAGGAGGTGAACCCGCCTGTGAGAATCACGAAGAGGTCGAGATCCGTCCGGTCGGACCCCGAGGTGGCTTTCTTCGTCTCTCGCATTTCCTTCCGTCTCTCTCAAAAGATCTTTTCAGACCTCGTTTCACAATTTTTCTCTCCCCTCCTCATTCTTCACGGCAGGCCATTCAACGCCAATGCTACCCCGCGTAGTCAACCGCCACCCCTTTTTCGAGCCAGCACCCCCCGCCCCACGGACCCCCGTAGTACAGAGCTTTTACTACTTTCATCACTTTTTATCGCCACTCCCCTTCAAGAGTTCGCATGTCCATTTTTTAATTCGCCGTTGGATCGAGCAACGCGAGGTCGGCACACTCACTCGGGAACTATATTAAGCCCGTAATTCTTGCAAAGTGAAATCCAGGAGGGTCGTCTCCCGTCTTTTGCAAGGCGCACGAGGCCACTCTCTTCCTACGACCCCAGAAGGGGCACGTGTGTACTTTGGAACGATTAGCGTAGTGCACTTGCCCCGGTCACTTGCATTAATCTCTCGTCGCCTGCGAGATGACGCTGGGAGTGGAGGTGGAGCAGGGGAAGGAAGGGGGTGTTGAGAGTGACCTAAAAAAAGCAGTAACCGGTAATGCTATAATTTGTTTCCCCTGCCATTCTCGCGCCCTCGGCGCGCACGAGATTAAAGACGTGCGCCCTACAAATCAACGGAGGAGAGCGCCTGCGCCGTGAACGTAAGAGCCTGAACTTTCATCGGACCAACGTAAACCTTCAGGATGTACGCCGCCATCGACTAGACTGGCCGGTATCGTTCCTTCATTCAGTTTCGCTGAACGAGCTAACCTTTATACAGGGTGTCTCAGACCACCCATACAATCTCTCGTGGGGACGTAGAGCGGCTTAATATAAACACAAAAGTCCTGGACCATTATTCAATATTCGCAATATTTATCGAGTTATTAATTGTTAAAGATCAAAGGAAAGGGCGTCCGCCAAAATAGCAGCGGGGGGAGCGCTGGTGCCTCTGCGAGCTGTAGGACGGCCCAGTTTACCTACAAACAAACGCGGGACGCGGTGAGGGGAAGGCTGAGACACCGCTGCACGGCCGGCTTCTTTTTCGTTATTCTTCCCCTTACCGCACCCCGCATTTGTTTGTAGGTAAACTGGGCCGTCCTACAGCTCGCAGAGACTCCATCGCTTCTCCCGCTGCTATTTTGGCGGACGCCCTTTCCTTTGATCTTTAACAATTAATAACTCAATAAATATTGCGATTATCGCAAAACGGTACAGGACTTTTATGTTCAGCGCAAGCCGCTCTATGTCCCCACGATAGATTGTATGGGTGGTCTGAGACACCCTGTATAGAACAGAAAATGATTACGCTCCACAATGAAAGCATTTTATCCTTGCAGTTTCCTTTTCGTCGATGATCGGATTCAACCAGTTCGCGGAACGTACGAGAAGATCGAATATTAGAACGCGTTATAAATGGAACACAGAAATCTCCGTCTCTCGTGGAAGCGGAATTACGTAAAGTCGCGGCCATTAGACGTCTGGATCGCCAACGTGTCTCAACCGTCTTTCACGACACGTATCACCGCCGACAACGACACCGAGGCGAGTAAGATCATCCCCAGTCAGCTGTGCAGGCAGAGATCGGTTTTATTTCACGAGTCGTGGGACGCAGTAAAGTAAACCTGTATTATTGGCTGCAGGGACTCTCTCGCGGGAGGAATGGCGAGGCGTTAACGCGCGACGGCACCCTTAACGTACGACCACCGTTGGTCTAGGGGTGGAAAGGGACTGAAAGGGGGTGCGCTTTGCTGAGCGACGTCGTAACGCCCGCCCGACGACAATACAAATCGAACTCCGGAGTAAGCCAGAATGTGCTCCGTCTCTTCTCTTCTCTTCTCTCCTCTTCCTCTTACTCCTATACCCCTCCACGACGGTATAGACGATACCAAAGCGAGAACGAGACGCGGGGCATTCCAATAAGTGGATTGACTCCCGCATGCTCCGAGTCCGCCTTTACCTCCGCGCGATATCGTCCCAGTGGCGGAACCATTCAGGGACTGGGTACCCTCATAAGCAGCGTCGCGAAAATCGCGATGCGGTTTCGCTAACAATAAGCGACATCGTACCCGCTCCTATTCCCCTTGGCACGCGACACCCTGGCATGCGTTTCCTACAGGATCGCGTATCGTCGGTAAGAGAGGAAGGAGCACTTCGTTCCGGCTACCGGAACATTATTGCGCGTTGAATGCGAGTGGAAGCGTAAATAGATCTGGCTGGCTCGCGCACGCTTGTGCAGATATGAAGAACGCGGTGCGTCCGTCTGGCGTTATCTTTGGTAAGCACGACCCCCTCGGTTGGCTTCTTCTTGGCGATATATGTACGTGGTAATTGAGAAAGGTGCCGCGACTGATTTTTAGGAAGTGCCAGGGAAATGTGACGAAAGTTCTCTCGATCATTTAAAGATTAATAAATTCAACTTTGCAAAAATGATATCGTCAGAAAAATGTTTGAGTTAATTCTGTATTTTTATCTTTATAATGAGTATTTAATGAAACACGCTTTTAAAGACGTCTCCGTCGATTTGGCAAATGTCTCGCGTCGATCCTACATCCTGCCGTTAACGCAATGCGATACAAATTCATCGTACGAAGCGATTAAAACCACATTGCCGTTCTTGCACGTGCGACTGATTTCTCGATAGCCCCCAAAGACTCTCTCGGCGCATACGCCACTGCACGGCGGGCAAAGCACCAGGCATCCCTTTTACGCGATAAAAGGCAGGCCGATAGGCGGGATCCCTATATTCCTCCACCTTGCTGCCTCGACCTTCCATGAAGAGTTCCATCGCTCAAGCTTACGCCCCACGACGACCTTATTAGACAACCCTGATTTGTGCCCTCTGGCGAATGCTCGGCATTTCCGAGTGGGTCGGAGAATTCGCCCTCGGGAACGACGACGACGACGACGACGACGAGGACGCCTTTTCCGCTCGACTTCCAAGCAGATCCGCAAGTAAAATCCTCGAGGACGCGGATGACTTCTCTCACGTGCCCTCCTCGCTTTCTCGTTCATTTTTCCGCCTCGCTCAAATTGGCGCGCGCAAGTGCCTCATCGTTTTCCTTTGGATCCGGGAGCTGGCGCAAATGTACGATTGAATTATGCAATAACGCGCGATGATATCGGCGCACCGATTACATAATTTCCCGCCAGCTGAAAGATTCATGCTAAAAGCCTCCTCCTCCCGCTTGATTCTCTTCCGTGCAGAAGGGATGGAATTAAAAATTCTTGAAATCACTCGATCCGCGCATCGGTCCCTTTTGAGTAGACGCTTTAGGCTAGACGCGCACTTGCGTTTTTCAAGCACACGATTATGTAGTCGAGTAAATAGAACAGTCGTCCGTCGGTATGTATCGGTCTCGTCGATTGATTACAGTTTCTCTTCTTCCTCCCTTTTCCTTCTACTTCTCCTTCTCCGTATTCAAGTCGGAATATTCGTGTGCTGCCCCCATGCATGAGTCATTAAACATTCACAACGCCTACGGCGCGACCGTAACCGAAATTCGACCGATCCGCGGTAGGTGAGAGGTTATTACGGCAAATTCGTTCTTTCTCGGTCCGGGAAGCTGATACAATTTCCGGCACGGGGCGTGCGCTTGCGCTGACCAATACGCGCAAATCCCATCGCTCGGAATAGAGACTGAGTGAGAGAGACAGAGAGAGCCAGGGAGGGTGAGCGTGAGGAGGGGGTGCGGGGAAGCGAAACCGTGTACGAGCAGCGCTGCGCATTTCAGTCAAATGAAATATTCACATTATCGGCACTGCGGTGACGAGCCACATTTCATTATTTTGGATGGTTGACGCTCACACGGTTGCGCGTACTCGGTTTGATGGTGCGAGGTGATGTGTGCCTACGCTGCGTCGCGCTTTTCAAACATTGCACCTGATGCTCATACTCGTTTGTACACGAGAAAGAGAAAGAGAGAGAATAGTCACCAAGAATAAAGAGGGGCGAATGGCGAAGGCGAAAACAGAAGATTTATGCGCGTACTGCTCCCAGTGCGTACTAGGGTGGGGACAAAGAAAGTCACAGACGGTGCGAGAGAAGTGGAAAGAGAGAAGGGCGAGGGGGTCGCGAAAAAAGGAAGCGAAAGGCATGTGTCAGAGAGTAAAGGAAAAATAGACGGAGAAGAGAGTGGCTAAAAGACCTCAATGAGCGCGCGTTTACGGGTCGAGCGCTGGGGATGGGATCGTGTCAGCAGGGTGGATCAGGAAAATGTTTGCATGTGCAAATTTGAGACTGGCATGGGCGTTACTCGCTTTTTGATGCCGCGCGATCGTTCGTGCGCTGTGCGTTCCGCAGCCTCGAACATTTTCCATCCCCTTCGCCGTCCCTCCAAAACCACCCATCCTCCACTCTCCGTCCAGTTGCAACTCGCAGTTGCGCATCAGCACCGGACATCGGACATGCAAAATACAACCGAGAGCGATTCGAGCTTGCATTTTTTACCGCCTGTCAACAAGAGCCGCCACCGCCACTGCCAAAATCTCCTCCACCGCTGTCCCTACTACCGCATTCCGCGCGCCGGTGAACTCGCGTGAAAATTTCAGTAAGTATTCGTATCCATCCATACCACTTTATCGATGCACCTTTGCGTCCTTCGCCATCTCCGCATCCCCTAGCAACACCTACCCTCGGTCGTCTCTCACCAGCTAATTTATGGTTGCCCTCTAGCGTTACAAACCACTCGTACAACGTCACGGGGATTTTCCCGACAATTTTCCCAGAGACGAACTTATAGCCAGTAAATTTTCCGCACCATTCCCCGCCACTGTTCTACCCTCCTGCAAACCAAATTTCACACAATTTCCGGGCATTTTGTTAACATTTTCGGGCTTCTGTTTCTAATCAATCGCGTCGACGTGACTATCCTCCGACCATCAGTCCTCCCTCCCTTCGCGCTCACATCCCATGCCCCATGCCCCATCAACTCCGCTCGTCGTTTCAATCCCCGCAGCAGCGTACCTCTCCGCATTCGCTACCCGTCGAAGCGTACACGTGGCACAACGTGTAATGCGGTTCCGCGCTGCGCCTGCGGTTTCGGGTGTTGAACAACAAATCCGTTGGGACTTTCCACCGAGTTCCGATATCATTAAAAGTTTCTGCGTTGCCTGTTTCGGTCTCGTTGCCACACACCTCCTCTCCTCTCCTTGTGCGCGCCTCTTTCACGTTTTTAAGTGGCAAACCCCTCTAGCCTTGCGAATACTTCGGTTTTAATAATAATTAACGAATTGTGGCGACTTCCCACCCTCAACCTCCCCCTCACCGATTGGCTCGTTTACCCCATTGAGTGCGGCAGCGAGCCGAGAGTATCGGAAATAAATTCATTTCTCGAAGAGTGGTTTTCAATTAAAGATTCATTGGAAGTAAGGTGCCACTGACTGATCGAACTGAACACAAAAATTAACGGACGTTGTGATTTCTTGGAATTCTTTTAAATTCCGTTCTGATTCACACCATTGCGCGAGCGATAAACTCGCCTTACTCTCAAGTCGGGTAACTTTATCGCAACGGCGAGTCGAGAAGTATCGAACGCATCATCGCACCCGTCGTTGGCTCGTCGAAACGAACCTTTCAAAACTTTCGACGCTCTCCCGCCGCATTCGAGCATCGTACTTTTTCGATCGTTGGACGAGAGATAGAGAGAGAGACAGAGAGATAGATAGAGAGAGTGAGAGAGAGAGAGAGAGAGAGACATCGCGGTATCTCCCGAGGCTGTTAGAGTGAAGACAAAGGGGGCCTCTAGTATAAAAAAAAATGTCCATTAACGACGTATTTCTTCTCTCATTGTTCTGCTCCTCGATTGCCCCAGCCCGCTCTCTCGGCGAGGTTTTAATTAAAAGTTTCTCATTATTCCCGTTGTTTGGAGGCGAGCCCGTCGCCGGGGCTTTACGTTTCAGACGGTAACGAGCCCTGTTTACGATACCGTCTGGCGGCTAAGATAATTTCCACCAGGAGGCGTGATACGCTGGGAAACGTAGAAAAAATTGTTTCCATGCGTGGCATATGGGCGAGCGGGCACTCGCCTTCTAATAATTCCATCCACCCCGTTGCTTTCACACGTGCCAAAGGTGCACGAGGGAAAATGACGAGCGAAGCAAAATCAATCTATGTTCTACGTCGTCGCGGGAACTCGTCGGTCATTTGACCAAATAAATTCACGGAACTGCAAGTTCCTTAATTAATCCTCGAACGTGAATCCACCTGCTCGACGCAATGTAATTTTCTTCCTTCTGGAGCCGTAGTTCTCATTGGCTTCGATCCTGACCACTTCATTTGCATTTAAACAAAGAAGCTATCGCACCAGGCTTTTCTCCCGATATCGAGACGGTATCCGCAGTCCCATATGGCGGTCCGGGGGTCGATTGGGTTCATTAACCAGTGGACATCAATTTTTCCAGTAATCAGTAATAAAGCCCTGCTTTAAACGAACTGGCCGTGCGAAGTTCTGCGTAAGCGGGCGTAAAGGGGGCGGGTGGGGGGGGGGCGCGATCTGGGGTGCGACGGGAGGTAGTCGACCACTGCGCCACGCCGGTCTGTTAAATGAAACAAAGCCGTTACAACGAATGGGTATTCACCCCGGTGCGATCGGTACGGGTGTGGTGAGGGGAAAGGAGGCACGTCGATACAGTCAGCGAGAGTGAAAGAGAGAAAGAAGAGAAAAGGGCGGAACGTGAAAGAAAGCTAACCGAGTTAACGGGAGGAACGCTAGCGCGGAGAGCAAAAGAGATAGAAACACGGAGAATAGAGTGAGATAGAGAAAGAAAGTGGGAAGCGCGTGAGTTTGAATTTACCGCGAACGATTGTTAATTAAAATTGTTTCCCCAATGCGAAATGAAAAAAGCATTCCGCGGCGGTAAAGCTTCTTTACCGCAAGCACTCACTATCGCGCCGATATCCACGCGCAGTTACCGTTCGCGTTTCTCACGAGCCGAAGTCTTTGTGGTAGGTAGGAGGAATCCTACGAGTTTCATGCCAAGCGTTATACGCCCGGGAGGAGGGGCCTCGGTGCTCGCGAGCCGTGAATATTTTGTCGAGGCACTGGCAGTACCCGACGACGTTACAGCAGTTTAAGCGTTAGTCGTCTTCGAAGTCGTCTCGGAGCGTGACGACAACGGGGACGAGAGGACTACGACGTCGCAGTAGACGCAGTTCGTTGCATTACAGGGAAGACGCTTCAGTACCCTCTTCCGCTCTCAAGGCGCCAGCCAGCGTCTGCCTATCCCCGGCACTTTGCTCCATGCGCATACACGCGTCCCGTAAATGTAATCACTGAAGTGAAATTACATGGAGCGACGCTTTCCACGCTTTCCATGGTCTTCGGCACGAAAATCTTGGGATTTCGAGCATACGAAAAGGGAGTATAGTCGATCGCGGACGCGAGAGTAACGATTCGCGAGAATGCGAAAGGGAATAATGTACTGGTATGTCCGTCAGAGAGAATGTCCGACCATACGCGTACTTTATTCACTAAACGATAAAATTATTTCAAAGGCTGCGCGTCAGATTTACGTCTTGCGAAATATAATCGCCATAAAATTCTGTAAGATAGAGCTAGATGAAAAAATGTCTTCAGCTGCAATGACAGTACACATCTGCTTCTTTCAGAACATCGTGGATCTCCTCTCGTAGCCGTGAAGGGTCCCGTGTCCGACGAGGGCCGAAATTAATTACACGCCCTCCGCCCATCAACCCCGGAGGCTCAGAGAGGTCGTACACGCGGGCGCAATTAAAATTCCTTAAGAACGTCTGCCCGCTATCGTTAATCGGATCACGAGAGAAAATATCGTCGCGCCTCTCCGCCCAGCAGCCGTCGCGTCGGGACGATAGTGCGAACACGTTCGCGCGCGCACACTGGCGCGATCTCTCGCTCTTTTCCTCTCTTGGGGAAAAAGTCGACGGAGGAAAAGTTTCATCGTCCACGCGGAGATAGGGGAAAAAAAGCTTCTCCCAGTGCAATGGTAACCTGGCGAATCGAATGGAGAGGCGAGATCAGCGTAAAATAAGTTAGCAGAGCCGTCGAGACCCCCGCCTCTCCTCCCCGCCTATTCTTCCCCTCTTTCTCACCCTCGACCTCTTTCTTCCCTAGCTTCGCCCCCGTATACCACCTCCTTCCTTTATCGCTCTTTCCTCCCTTCACTCCGCCTCTAGAAGCTATGCCTTCCTTCTTCTCACCCTACCACGTCCTATTCCCCTCCGTTTTCCTCGTCCCCTGCCGCTGTAGTACGTCGCTCTCTCTCTCTCTCTTCCCTTGCCATGCCTTTCCCCCTCCAGCGCGTTCCCCAATCACCCTGGCAACCAAAAAGCTCCACGAAACTCTCAGTGGAAGCCGGATCGTCCGCGGTTTTTGCAGAAACGACCTCGGTATTTCTCCCCAAGTGAAATTAACGATCGCAGAACACCACCGCGCACCTTCGGCCTCGACGGGATAAAGCAATGGGGTTTATGCTGTTGCATGTACACACCCGCGTACGTAATACGGGTTCCCCTCTTCTTTTCCTACTCTCGCTCCAGTCCTCTTTTTCCCTCCGCACCTCCTCCCAACACCCACCATTCTCTCTTTTGCTCTCACTTCATGGAACTCCACCATTCTTTAACTCCCCCCGCTCGTTCAACCCAACTCGTCCCCTACAGTCTCCAGGTGCACCTGTGCACTTTTAGAAGCTTCGACGAGGGCCAAGGGGGGTGGATTCAGGTACGACAGAAGCGCGCATCCATTTCTTATACAACCTTCACTAAATCCCCACTCCCTGGGCACTCTTGTCACATTATTGGCACACGAGCCTACACCATTATAGTTCCTTTTTTATTTGTCAGACTCGCATAGAGTTTTCTTCTTTACGGGGAATAATGGTCGATCGTAAGCTTTTTACGATGTTCGATACTTCCATATTGACGGAAAGGAAGAAATTTTCGGCTCTTACAGTATCTAGCAGATCGCGCGTTAATTCTTAAAGACGTCGTAACCGTCGTTTTATCGATCGCGAGATGGAGGCATCAAATATTTAGCTCTTGAAAAAGGCGAGAATCTTCGGCATGTATAACAGGCCACGACGATCGGTAAATTTCATCGCGGATGTTATGTATAAGTACAATGGGTGTACAGATATCAAAAGGGAGGGAGAGAGGGCAAGAAGCTGGTCATTAAGAAAGCCTGTACCCGAGAAACAGGCTAGCCACTAACGCTCTGAACTGGCAAGAAGCCATTTTGCGATATCTACATCGATCTGTATTATCCAGGCCGCGGGACGTAAAAGAGTGGAAATGGCTACCTTTCTCGTCGACTATCCGCGTGGAGGAGCAAAAAGGGCGGTGCCTCGACTTACCTGAAACAGAACAATATATTTTGTCGGTCATTTAACAGTTTCTTTAATGTCCCGTGACAAGAAAACGATCGATCCTAAGAACTTCAAAGTACTTACTCCCGACACGAGCACGGCAATGTAACAATCAAGGATCACGCACACACGCGGTTAAAACAATCAACGCGGTGCTGACAGGGCCCATGTAAATTGAGTCTTAGAATTAAAGGTACACGGATGAGACCCGAACGGTGTGGAAGGGCTCTGGAGTAATCGGTTCCTGTGCAAGGCCGGAGCATTAATCTTCGTGGCGACGCAAATGAAGCGATGAAAAATAGGGATCGGTAACAGGGGAAGAATTACTAGGCGATACTTATGAAGGGTTCGCCGCGTCGAGGTTGTGCCTTCTTGCGAGACGGCGTTATACTCGCCTCAAGGAGACGTCTCCCATCGCAAAATAGATTTACATATTAATGGGGCGACAACACCACACCGACGCCGCAGAGAAGCCAGTAGTGGCAAGCTGTATTATTTTCCGGTCAATCTCCTAGTTTTACTTTCTCTCTCGTATACTTCTCTTGCTTTCGACCTCTCACTCCCTCTCGCTCTCTATTTGAAAATAAATAGTTTCTATCTGTCCATCTATTTATCTGTTCATCTATCTACCTTCTTCCTTATACAACAAACACCTTTCATATTTTACCCTTTCGCAATCTCTTGCCATAAATTTGAAAAGTTTCAGTTTTGCATACTCTCATTAAAAGAAATTAATCTGACAAATTTTGTGATTATTCGCAAATTGTCTATAAAAATCATAACTTTGAAAAAACAGTTACTTATTCGCATTAAGCGTTTGATACTCTGCACCATCTATTTCATGAACGAGTACTGCGAAGCTCCTCCCTCCAGCACGTGTTTCAGTATCCAATGAGCGGGAGACGCGCTCGCGTAGAAAAACGTGTACGTAACGAATCGTTCCGGCACCGACGTACGTGCGATTGCGTTTCCGATCACGTTCACGCGATATTGAATCATCCAATTAGTGTCGTCGCGACAGCGAGAAATACATGGATGACACCAGGAGGCCGGTCCACGCAGGTGAACCGAAATGCCAATACGTCCTACCGGATGAGGTAGCCGGTATGCACGGAGAATATCTCAGCGGATGCGATAGAAAGTGTTATCGAAAGGATCGATTGAAAATGTCTGTGGGATCTTTATGAACTTCGTATGGAGTCTCGCGAGACACTCAGCTTTGCGTTACGTGACTGAAATAAGCTCAGGCTCAGAATTAATGGTACACGCGCGACGAAATCACTGTGCGTCTGGCACAAATAATTGTATAACGATCAGATGTATCCTTTTTTCCTTTTCCATTGAAGAATAAAATTTTTACGTGTCGAAACTTTCTCCTAAGGCAGCATCAAACATTCAAAGCAGAACCGGTTCAGTAAAGTCGGTGTGCGAATCCAAAACCTTCTTGCACTTCTGAGAAATTCCACGAGTTCCGGCAAATCCGGATTCCCGCGCGCAAGTGGGTTAACCCGCCGGGTTTTTCCGGATTAGGTAGAACGCGGCCAACCCCCTCGTCTGTAGGCGGGTCAGGCGACGAAATTCCGAAAACGTGGGTCCGCGCTAAATCACGGCGGACCGTTTGCCAGAATTATGGTGAGTTTTATGTACCCCTTGCAGAGGCGGAAAGAGAAGAGAAGGAGAAAGAGTAGAGTACAAGGGGGAGAGGGGATGGGATGAGAGGAGAGAAGAGGGGAGGTGAGAAGTTGGAAGACAAGGGAAGGCTTTCTTTGCATTGCGCTGCTGAGAAAATATTCTTGTAAGGGCTCTTGCCAAAATGTCTGGGGCGAACGGCTTGGCGCTGGAAGAGGGTTTCCTCTTACCGTCTCTCGCGGCACGGAGAATACGCGTCAAGGATGTAGACGTTGACTTAATATCCGGTACGTGGAAATCCTTCAAGATCGCGTCAGGCCCACGTAGCGAGATAACCTGCGGCAGGGGTTCGAGTAGATTCACCCAACTCTCGATGCCCACCTAATAAATACGTAGCGCGATAAATTGGACGCGTGAAAAGGGGTCGTTCTCAGGGATGGTTTGCGCAAGGGGTGATGCAGGAAGGCCAGTTCTCTGTCGCATAAAATATTCGCCAATTCATTTTACCTAGCACACATAATTAAAGCGCCATGTGTGCAGGAGGTCCGCCATAAATCTCCGGGATCAGCAATAACGTAGGAAACTTGGCCGTTGCCGTCGGTAGCAGTGGTGGGTACCGATGGTAGCGGTGTCGGTGGTGGTGGTGATAGCGATGGCCGTAGCGATGGCGTAGACGGTGGAGCGGGGTGACGATAGTGAGGGTGGTAGTGACGGTGGTGGAGGGTGCCTACAATTCGTCGGCTGGCTCAGTGAGGAACGGTCTGGCATCAAGTCGCGAGAAATTATGTGAATGTTCTCGCCCTATACCCAAGACGAGAGAGGAGAAAGAGAAGGGGGAGTGCTCCCTCTCCGCACCAGGAGCCAGGAACCAGAAACCCATAGCCAAGGCCGAGGTGTCTAGACTTGGCTAGGCTCTGCACTTTGCACGCCGTACGTATTCAAACCGATTTGCGAGGATTCGCCCGACAAAAAGTCACGAGAAGAGGACCTGGGATTTACATTGGTAATGCGTACGCTCGAGGGGGAAACCCAGCGGAGTAGGAGAGCAGCTCCCAGGGAATGGTCGAAATGATGATGGTGATGGTGGTGGTAGTAGTACACGAAAGAGGGTGGATGCACTCCCGATGCCTGGATCGTAAGCATATAAAAGCCATTGCATTGATTCAATTCTTTTTCTTCTCGTACCCCAACGCTACGATAAATCACTCTATACGTTTAAGTGACAGTAATGCTGGATCTACTAAAAAATGAAGTCCACCATTGTCGAGACTGGGCGAGATTGAACGTTGAATACGATCGCTTTCGTTCGGGCTGCAATAATGTTACATATATAAAATTATATCCTTTCAGCAAACGAGGAGACAAGACTAACGATTAACGAAAAACGTCTTTCCACTTCTAGCCCAAATACTCAATTGTATGACTACTCAAGAACTGAATATCCTTTAGGCCTCTCCGCCTTATAACCTACGTATTTCGAGAAACAGAGCTCACAGCGTTTCCCGGCTCCCAACATCCTTGGCGGTACAGACGGAGAGACACTATATTGAGGTGCGTACTGTGAATCAGACCTTGAGCGATTGTGGGCATCGCGCCGTGTGAGGTTCGCCACGTGTCACGTGGTTTGGGGTCGACTCGAGAGAATGGCCCCGACTGCTGTCCCGGAGCCATGATTATACAGCAACATCACGCTCGTTTATCATTCGGGCTATACGCGGTGGCAGGCAACGCGATCTGTCTCTTCGTGGTAAGATAGCCAAACCCTTATGAGAGAAGGAGAAGGAGAGAGAGAGAGAGAAGCTGGAGGCCGAGATAGGAGCGAACTGGAGGGTAGCAGGGGGTTGAACGAAGCGTAGCCGCATCTGGACTGCCTCCAAGAGACCAAGACACCCCAGAATCTCCTGGCTCGGTCCAGGTCCACCCCCGACTTCATAAATTCCGCGCGGACCCCACCTTAAGCCCGAACCGCGTAACTGTTTCTAACCAATTATTATAAATAAAATGTGGCCAGCCGTAATGACAAACGGCAGGAGTGCGGGGGCCAGCAGGCGTACTCTTCCCATATCCTCGTCGAGATCCTCGCCAATGGGCTCCGAGCCATTCGCCCTACCATCCCCTTTATACTCTTCGAAGGATTACAGCGATCCTCTCTTTTCTCCCTATTTTCCTCCCATAACGGTCCCGGTGTAGTCTCCCAGGGGAGATCTACGAGGCGAGGGAGATTCGCCCCATCTACTTGGCGAGGAAACTGCCCCCCCCCCCCCCCTACGTATGTGACGTCGAATATACGGACACGCGATTGATAAGGAGCGAACGGATTTGGATAATCGAAGCAAGTATCGCGGTATGGAATCCTACGTGGTTCTCGAATGATATTACGGAATCGTATCACGATGTATCGCGCGGCCGCCTCCCAACGACAAATTTCTATCGTTACCGTTTCCCGCCTTGCTGCTTGCTGAGAAAATATGACGTAGCGTATACAACCTCGTTCGAAGATAAGGGTGTCGTCGGCAGTGCCCGCGCGGAGGTTGGCAAACGGTTGGCGATAAATAAGAACCACTCAGCTTTGTATCGCGATTAAAGCCATATTACGTTTGTCAAGACGCACGCGCTTGTTGTCCGCGCTAGGCGAAAAGCAGATGTCTTATCCTGGCAAAGTTTGCTGGCACTCCGCACCGATATAAGTATCACTTTATCGGTCGTTAAGTGGACTGAAGACTAAGCGCCGCGAGTCTTCCTCTCTGCTCCACTCTCTCCGCGTGTTCGTTCCCCACTCATTTCGTTGCTTCTACGTCATCTCTCTTTTCTTCCGATCGACCGGCTCGCATCGGTCACCTAACTTCCGGCTACCCCTGCTTCGCCCTACAGAACAATGAGACTGAAAGCAAAAAATGATGCTTTTTCCACAGATTGGACGAAGATTAATCAAGTCGCCTTGAACCCCAACCTGGTAAACACCTAAATCATAATAGTCACTATAGTAATAGCAGCTCGAATAAATCATCCACTATAACCCTCTGATCATACGATTCGTCTCGTCTTGTTAGTTATTTTTCCGACGAGAGGAGAACCATACTTTGCTTCATAGACGTCGCGGAAACACTGTTATACGTTCTTCATTTCTCATGTCGAGACGTCTACATTGACTGGCGTTGCACATGATATCTGTACACGATATTACTTGAAAAATAAATCGCGTACAATTTCACACTAAGGGTCGAAATATCCCGTTCCTCCGTCTTTTCTTACAACGCACGTTCACGAACCACCGAATTATCCGCGACCGGTGACGACTTGGATCTCCTCCGACCAACCGGTCTCCATTCGTGGCGATCGGACTACAAGGAAATTGGATTTTCTTAATATCACGCCGCGGCCAGAGGCGCGGGCGAAATTTATATCGAAGATAGCGCGTATGATGTATGGAATTTTCCACTGCAAGCGCTACCGTAGCTCGTAAAGTGGCTAGGAAATCGGGAGAAGTGTCCGAGGTGATTTAGGGAGAATCTAAACGCCGACGCCATACACCAGGCGACGAGGTCTTCGGATCAATATAACACGTGCGGTGCGTGATGTAACATTTCAGGATAATCTATAACAATTTTCCGAGTAGGCGCTACCTAAAAGTTAGTATACAATTCTTCACCAAAAAATCGACGTCCGACGCAATAATGTACCCTTAAGAGTGCAAGCTTTTAAACATCTTTTTCACATATCTCAAGGAGCAATCTAAGAATTCTTCTTTCGTCGGCAAAAGAAAGAAACCTCCATGGAGGGGGTCAGCCCCGGGCGAATGACCGAGGTAGGTAAATCCTTCAGTCTGGTAGGGCACACGTGAGGAGAAGGGGATAGAGTGTGCGTGCGGTCAAAATGTAGCTGAGGGCGCGTGATGAGAGACGCCTGTCGCGATGCAGGTGCGCGCAGACCAGGCAACTTGTACGAACTTATTACCACCCACCTGGCGAGTGGTAGTCGACGTTGGTAGTCCTTGCCACCCTTAACCCTCGCGCGCGTACAGGCAGGAGGGCCACGGGGTGGCGTAGCCAGCTAGCGCAGCACAGAATGTAACTTTGTGACGTTACACCACAAACACGCCAGAGGGTGCGAGCCTCGTTACAAGCATTATACCTAACCGCTTCGCCTCGTTACGACAAGATGTGCTTCTGGTTTCCAGTGTGCACGCGTGCACACGGTCTGCGGGTTAATTCGTGCGAGAAAGTTTCGAGGGCGAAACGGCACGGGACGAGGAGGAAGGGGGAGGGTGGAAGAGGCGAAACGTCGACGGAACGAGAGTGCGATGCGAGGGTGTGAGACGCTTTAGCATAGCACCAAGGTAAATCCAATCGATCTTCCTCACGCGAGGGACATTAATAAATTTCATCGTTTAACGGAGATAATTCGACGTGAGATCGCAGTGAAGCTTTAGGAGAATCGCGAAACATTCGTTGCGCAGTCGTCAGAGTAGGAAAGCGTGTGGAATTTTTTTTTTCCTCTGGAGGACATTCAAAGAGACGAAATTTTATTTCGCATCCTCCTCCATACGCGACCGCGCTGTGTCCAGCGGCCTCAGTATTTGAAACAATTTCTCCGCCCGGGGCAACAGAAACGACGTCACTCGTAACTCGCAACCACGTTTCCGTTTAAATAATTTCCAAAGTCCGCAGGTGCCGTTGGTAGCTACGTGCGGGGCATGACGCGCTCACGAACCCACGTAACAAACGCGCACGCACTCGCCCACGCCATCACAACCGACGCTCCCGCCGCGCCGACGCTACGGTACGAACGAAGCGGCAGATAAATTGGTGGCTATCCCACAGTGCCGATACATGTATAATTTTAAATTCAGAATTTTTCTCGTGTATCATGCAAATGCCATTATTGTGTCGAAAACGTTATCGTCCGGTGGGAAGCGGGGACTGTGGTCTGGTGGGACGCGCGAATTGATTCGACGAATCGTCCCGCAATGCGGCCGCGAAGCGGGTGCGAGCGCCGAGTTTATACCAACCGTTCTGAATTATTACGTCTCCGCGAACCCCCCTCCCCGCTGCCCGAAGTTGCAATAAGATTGCGGTTATCGCGCGTTCTCGAATAAATGTCAGACTATCCCACCTCGCGTGAGAATGGATGGGATTTTGAATAACGTATTCCATCAAATGCCCCCGCGTGGCCAGTGCAGGTAGGGGTAGGAAGATTACGGATAATCTGAGTTATAATATTTATACTCCATCCGGACTATAAAATTTAAATTACACCATTTCGCCTGCCACCTAAATACTTAACAGTAGATATATGAGAGACTTTCCTTATTTATCGAGTGTACTGTCCTTCTTGCGAAGTTTTGTTTTTTCTTTTTTTTTTGTTTCTTTTTTTCTTTGGAAAGCGTGGCAAGGAGTCAGTCGAGTGAAGGCGACAAAGAGCAACTATCGCCTCCACCCTGGTATCTCATTGGGCGTCTCTGTGAACGCGAGTTCACCTACCGTCCGATACCGAAAGTAACGTGGTATAACCGACCTGAGAAAATGAAACAACTACGCAATCGGTGAGGGGAAAAAAGTTTTACTGTTCTTCTTGCAAAGTATAAGTCTCAAGTCTCATATGAGGCGGATATCCACTCACCGTCGAATGACAATCGTCCTTCACATTTTATGACACAAGTCTGTGTATGTTCTGTATCTTCCGTTTTGCTTTGCCTAACAACCATTGATAAATACAATAATCTCTTAAAGTGTGTCACAATTGTCAACAAGCTGTATGAGCGTATCGTCTCTCCTACTAGGTATCACCTGTCGACGATGAAAAAATATATAAAATTCCAATATATAAAAAATATATAAAATTCGATTCCATTAATGTCATGTTAATAAAAGACGCTGGCAAGAAAAATAATTGTAGTTCCATATCAGACGAGTTGAATCTCGTTGATTCAGAACGAAATGCAACTTTCAATGAAGTACGACGAGGACAGCGGAATCAGGATTTAAATCTCGCGTCCCGCTGTGATTCGTTTTCGGGCAACTTTCGAGACGGCGCGCGCTCGTATCACTGTTTACCTTGCATTCTCCACTGGAAGACTGATACGGTGTACATAAATATCTCAGCGAGTTCTGCGTATTATTCGGAACGGTGGATCCATGTACTTTGCGAACACGAGTCGAAGAAGGATGAAGGGGGACTGAGGCGCCTATGGAGGAGAGAGGGCAAGGTGCGGAAGGCAGAGGGTACATAGCGCGTCCCTATTATGCGCCGGCGTCTCCCGGTAAACAGGCAAGACGAATAAAGAGCGCAAATATTCGTGGAAACTGCACATCTTCCCCTCCGGCCTGCTCGTTTCCCTAGCCCTCTCAACCTCTATCGTCTCCACCTCTTTCTCCTTCTTCTCTTCTTCCTCTTTTACTGTCCCTCGACCTCCACCTTCACAATTCTCTTCTTCTACTCCTTTCCTTCGAGTACCATCTCGCTCCCTCACTTGGTACCACCCCCATCACCGATCCAGTCCCGGACCACGAGCGGTATCTACTTTCGGACGAAAATAATTAAAATGGAAGGTAGGTAGGGTAGAGGAGGGTTTCCGCGACGCAGCGCAAAATATCGACGAGATTACATTGCGCACCGGCTGTAATGCGGATGCAAATGCGATGGTAAAATATTCCGAGTGTGCAAATTAAAATGACACTGAAATATATATGCGTGTACAGGGCGTTCGGCGGGGGCGACCGTTTCCAACGGTATAAATTGTTTACGCTGCACCCGGTTTGCGATATTATACCGTGCGATCGAGTGCGCGCATGCGCGAGTTAGACAGCGTGCGAGCGAGCTAGCGTGTACCGATAGAGGGAAGTGCAACGAGAATTGCTTTTGGGAGCGCGTGCACGCGCACGCACACGCGAGCCGCTCCCACATCGACCGATCCCTCTTTGTATCCGCGCGGATCCATGCATGCCCACGCTTCCTACCCCCGGTATGCTCTCAATCGCATCGCTGATAATACACCGTCCGATGCTCGGGCGTCCAGAGTGAGAGAGAAAGAAGGAGAGCGAGGGAGAAAGATTTGTAGGTAGTGCGCGCTTGCCGGAGGGTGGAGAAAATTCGTTGAAAATTCCCAATGTTTATTCATATAATTTGCATGTAATTATTTTTGATACGCCGAGCGGCGTAATGCATTGTACATATTGCGTGTAGCCCCGGTATACATACGCGTATGTACAATGTCCCCCTCACTCCACCTTTCTTTGTCTCCTCTACCCCGGCGGGATGGGAGAAGGTACGGGGAATTAACGCGCTGATGCAAAGAAACCGCGGAAAGGCCGCTTTTATTGTCAGCCGGCTTGCGCCGTTTTGTCGAATCTCCCACTAGCTCCGTTCTCTCTCTCTCTTTCTCTCTGTCTTTTTATCTCTCTATCGCCCTCCAACGCTTTTTACATAGGACGATCCCTTGTAATAAGTTTGTTCCGAGGACGCTCGTCGCATTCTTTCTCCGCTTTTCGAAAATGTGCAAACAACAATGCATCGGTCATTTAATCTATTTCACCTTCTACTCTCCATCAGTTTTCGTCTTTTTCCGATATTCTTCTTTCTCGTCACGGTAGCGCGATATGGAAAATATTTAAAAACGGTTCATTTCACAATCCGAGACGGGGGAACGGTGGAACGAAGACGGAGGAAACGATGGAGAAGCGAGCGAAAGGTGGAAAACGGAAGGCGCAGGATTATGTATATAATGGGGTCGCAATAATATCGCGGGCCGATCTTCGTGCAATCGTGGCCTCACGGTAAAAAGACGATTGGAAGTATAATTGAACCACCGTCTCGCGATTAATATCCATCGGGGTGAGGGTCGTCGAGCGCGCCTGGGACATTTTTCATTAGAGCCCATCCACGTTGAATTCGTTTAACTCCCGGCATTTCTTCGTCTATAGGTAGTATAATTCTTGAATTTCCACGGCGCACCATCCCTCTCGTGAGCAAGTGCCCCAATGCGACTCTCATAATTGGCCCAGCGCGACCCTGTTGCCGTAAGAAATGCAAAGAATCATTTCGGGCGCAATAGACGTTTCAATTGCATTTTCTAAAGAGATTTTCTCTCGGTGAACTCGATACATACTTCGTCATATTTAAATCTCCCTTGCCATCGTGAGCAAATCAGTTTTGGCGACTGACGTGGAATAAACATCGAACGTGTATCCCTTCTATCGAAAAATATCCTTCTCTTGCCTTCTGCAGCACGCACTCTCTTCTCATTCTCTTTCTCTTTCTCTCTCCCGAAATTTCCATCCCCAGAGTGGTGCCCAAAACCATGGTAACAACCACCACCGCTACCACCGTATGATCGATGCGATCTTGTTTCGCGAGATGTACGCACACAGGGCGCAACATCCATTTATACGGTCGCTACTCGTACTTGGCATTAGTCATGGTTGATGAGCCCTCGGCGATGGAGGGAAGCGGCCATTAGTCATCGTTAGACGTCACCTTGCCGCCACGCCACCGCATGCTGCTAAGAGTACGTTGGAAACGGCTAATCCGCTTCGGTCGACACATTGTTGAACCGGGGAGAGCGCGGATCCACTCGCGCCGTTACTCACGAATGCGGAAAAATCCCCGCTGGTCTAAAGGCCGAAGGGTATACAGGCAAGGACCCTCGAAAAAAAGAGACAAATAACGAAAGAAAGGGAAAAGAAAAAGACGAGAAAACAGAGATATAAAAGAGTCTCACCTCCCGTTGAGACGACTGAAATTTCTCGCACGAGACTCGTACGCGTGCTTGCCTTTACACGAACGACTTGGACGACGGAAGGTTCGCTGGTCGAGCACCCAGCGCACACGCGGGGTACGCAACTGACGTTGTGGCGAGCGAGCCAGTACGAAGCGTGGGTATACATACTCGTGGGGGCCATTACCACCCCAGAAGCGTTGTAAGGGCAACACGTCTGAATGGGTATACGCGATATATAGGTGAGAGCAACACGGGTCTCACATTACTTTTGCGGTAGATTTATTATAGCTCCGACGCCGGTTGCCGGTGGCGGGGCGGGAAGAAGGGACGGGGTGGTTGCCGACGCCGGTGGACGGGCGGGGAGAGGCGAAGTACAGGAGGGTAGGTGGAAAATGAGAGAATAAAATGTATTATCATCTAAAATCTCACCGCGAAGAAACGAAATATAAAGAGTCGTGAAAGAGAAACTAACACGCTGCTGGGATAATCTTGCGTGGATGGAGCGCGTTACTTATTGGCGCTACTTCGCATAATGGTGCGCTACGTTGCGACGAAAAATGAATAAAAGGAATGTCCGCGGAGGCGGTTCGACCTCGTGGCGAAGAACTTTCAAAAGAGGAGGTAATTTTCGGCTGAGCAGCGCGCTTCGGCTTCTTCGGCCTTTGATCACTGATTTTTCTAGAGGGAGAGTTTTCTTCTCCTCAAGATGGCGTCTGGCGCTGGAGTGAAAGAAAAGTTGGAAAATAAGGACACACGCGACGCCAAGGAAGTAAGTAGGAGGGAGAAATTTAATAATCTCGATAGAATGGCCGGAGAGAACGGTGGGTAGTCGGCGTAAAGGAGGGGACATTTACGGATCGGGGAAATGGGGGAAGAGGTAATCAAATATCAACGACACTCGGTACTCGGTCCCTACTTCGTAAATCTCCCCGGATTATTTCGCCGTATCTCCCCGTTGTCGAGCGTCGACGCACACGCCAGAGCGCACTGTATTATCCGCGTACGCAGAGACGTTGTATTTACAACGGGGTAGGGAGAGAGGGAGGGAGGGAGGGAGGGGAGATAGCTATGCACGGGGTTTGCGCGGCGAAATTTAACGAAGGGAAAGAAGAGCGTGGAAAAAGGAGAACAAGCGAGAGCACCAGTAAAAAAGTGAGTAGTACCCGGAACGACGCGAGTGGGTCCAATTATTGCGATGCGCGCCATCCGCGTTTCCGGTTCGTTTTCCACGATATCCAACCTTCCTCCACCTCCTCGGCCGCCTCTTCCTCCTCCTCCATATTCCCGCACTCTCTTCCTCTAGAATACGCAAAACGCGTGTTGCGTGTAAAACACGTCGGCGTCCCTCTCATGAAGTTGTTCTTTTTCCCGTGGACCGGTCTACTCGTCGTCGACGTTACTCCGCTTTTCGGTTTTCCACTTCCGTGACTTTCGGAATCTTCCTCGAACGTAGTCGGAAGATTTTGATTTTTACTCGTTTTTAAATCGCACCCGAGAGTTATCCTCGTCGAGACTGTTCCTTGCGATAAATCTTAAATCTCGCATGCTACGAGAAAATTGATCGATTTGCGCGCGAGAAACAAATTTCAGCGCTCCGGTGGAAAAGAGCTCGTCCCTTTGTCCGGCCGTTTGCGACGCCCAAGCCTTCTCTCCCACGAGTTCTCTTTACGGGCAACATCGATCCTTTCTCTCTTGCTGGGCTGGCGCGAGGACACGCGGAGAGACGGAGTGCGCGCTGCCGGCTGAAACGCTTTAATTAAATGCGAACAGTTTTTAATTGCTGCCTTGGAAGTGCCGAGTGGCATTAATTTCGGGACTTTGTCCCAGTTTACCTACCAAATCCCGCCTGCCTTTCTCGATGGATTCCATGCCAGGGAATCGACGGCATTTGGAAATTGCCAAGAGTTGGAAATGTCTAGTGCGAATGTCCCTAAATTTGGGGAAAAGCATTTGGCATGCCGTATTAACTCCCCCGTTCGCAGAGAACCGTCCTGGAAATTTTGAATATCGACCTCGAAAAATACATCGTCTTAATGATTACGATCAAAAAGCAAAGTCGTCGCTATCGGGACATTTTCAAATATTGGAACGTCTACCATCTTAAATGCATTAATACCATTCCTAACCTCATCGACTATTTTGAAACGGTTGAAGATAGCGGGGTACGGAGTCTCGTAGGACTAGATTACCGTATAGTGGATTTTTTTCGCAAAAGCAGACGATGTTGCGTCCCTGTGGATATAACGAGAGAAGCTTGGAGAAGAAACATCTCGAAACGAATGAATCGAACTCGGGCACAAAAGTTATCGGTCACGTACCGGACAAGGCGCCACTGCCAAGGAGTTTAGCAACGCGTGATCGCAGTTATCGCTAATTCCTCGGGGGGTGCTATTACCGAAGGCAATGGATGGGCGAGCATTACCACGGTAGACGGCGAAAGCCTTTCCTACGAGCATACGGTGCGACCATTCAACCGCACCCAAGGCCACCTTCTTCGCGCTCTTTCGCGTTCACGAGAAAGGAAGACCGATGAGAACGTCGAAATCGACGATGGTGCAAAGACATCGAGCGGATCTCGGTGACAGCGATAACGACGGCAACGTGACTTTTGATGCTGTGAAAAGGAGGGAGATGACAGGGAATATCAATGGTTTTCACACCAAAACTCTCTCTCCGTGAAGCAACTCTTTTCTCCGTTCTCGACACAATCTTGCAGCATTTTTGATGGAACAACGACGAGAAAAGTGATTATCACAGAAAATAATCGTCTCAGAACAGTACGAGAACAATAAGGAAGGTCTGCAGTAAGGACGATCCCTGCGCGTTCACACACACGTAAACATTTTTTCTCCCACGTTAAGATATTTGCTAGATTCTCCCCGATATCCTTATCCTGGTAATAGGAACGTAAATACTAGGTTTTTCTTCCCTTCTACCTAAGCGCATAAGCTGTGAATCGCTTGGTTTCATTAAATTAAGAGGGAGAGTGGGAGCTCTCTCGCGTGATTGCACGAAGACTCCAATAGCTGGTATGGCGTCTTATACTCTCGCAAACATCGAAGAACCGAAACATTGGAAAGGAGGAGCGAGGAGCCGTACATATACTCGAGATGGAGGCAAGAGGGAGAAAGGGAGCGAGTGGGCAAGAGGAGAATGTGAACGCGGCGAAGGAGAGAAGGAGAAAGTAGGAGAAGTAGAAACGGAGAGTCTCGAGAAGACGACGCGGATCTCGTTTCTGCGAAATTGGGGTGCAAAAGCAACGGCCGAGGCCGAGCCGGCGAGCGAGCGAGCGTTCGCGCCGGAGGGTTACCGGAGAGGGCGAAGGTAGGGAATGAAAAATATTCGGAAGACGGCCGGGACAAGTGCAGAGAGACAGGGTGGCAGGATATCAAGGTATCGATCCAGTTGGAAGCGCGGACGGCACGACGCGAGGACCGAGCGAGCGCTCTCGAAGCGCCCGTGTCTCTTCACGCTCGGTCGCGCTTTTCGTTAACGCTGGGCTAAGAGCCGAGGCTCGTGTAACGGGATCCTCGCGGAAAGCGCCTTCGGGTTTTATGGTACACCCTACGGCTAGGATCAGAGGGGTGAAAGGGAGAAAGACGGAGAAGAGACGGTACAAGAGGCACGAGAAGGAAGGAAGGAAGAGGTGCTAGAGATGGAGGTGGCTCGTGGAGGAGGGCAGGACAGTGAACCTGGCATCGATCGCCGCGTGGCAAGTTCAGGGTCGCAGTGTCGCACTGACTCCCTCTATTTCCCCCCTTTTCCTCTCTCCCTCTCTCTCTCTCTCTCTCTCTCTTTCTCCCTCCTCTCTCTTTCTCGTTCTATCTAGCTCCGACCCCTTTCCTTTTTCCGCCCCTTCTCTTCGTGCTTCCTTCTTCACCATCGTACCCTACGCTTGCCGCCAGACCCTTGGAGCGAACCACCTACCATCATCCTCCTTCTCTCGTCGTCCGGTTTTACGGGGAATGGATGGATGATATGAGGTGCCCGCCACGCACAGCTGTTTGCATACACCCTTCCTCTCTCGTCCCTCCCCCCCGTCTTCCCTTTCCCGACTTCGCATCGGAGAGATGAGCAAATAATAACCTCGCAATGACTCGCAGCCTGGACGATCACCTCCACTTCTCCTGCCTCACCTCATTCTCCACCACACGGTTCCGAACCAGTCCTCAAAGTGTCGGAGGCATTCGAGAAACGCGGCGAAATGCGATGACAGGAGCAAATGAACCGTGTGCGGTTTAAGACTGCGGGTTAGCAGAGAAGTTTCAGGAATGTTATGTTCCCGTGAAACAACTGTCTTGCCGGGACAGAAGTGTGCACAGGTAAAATTTCATATCAAGAAAAGCTTATACATTCGTTAAAGGTGTCATTGATAAAAGAAGTGCAATCACGAAGCTAATATACGCGAGAACGTCGAACAAACTTTGCTACATTTCCGCTATCTAGTTACTCATAAATAAGATTAGGTCTCCGATTATCAGCAGGGATAATTATTCGTATCGTTAATAATCTCCGGAAGTATCACGCTTCGGGGCAGGCCACCAATATGCCGTCGCTCTCGTGACGATAAAATATTCATCGTCATGGACTAACGATAGTGTGTTACCCGAGAGAACGATCGATCGGGCCATCGACGGGAAGTCGACGGTCACGCGCGAAACTTTCAGAATTATCTCAAGCATCTGACAAGGAGCACGCGTGCTGCGAATTCTCATCGCAGAACGGTTGCGGCTACGTCATTATTCCACCTCGCTAAAATCCTCAGCCCTTCTCTTCCGGTCCGGTAAGACGCCCGTGAACGAAAGCAACAGTGTTTCACAAAGTGCGAGGATAAAATTTCGCAGTTAAGGAAGAATAACCCAGACGCGACGGGCATGGGAAATTCAGGTTGAAGAACTTTTGAAAACTCCGAAGCATATCTGGGTTAAAGGATACTCTTCTCCATGGTCTCTTTACCTGCGCGCGAATGCAGGCGCGGAATTCAATCGAGAGTCACGCTCGGAATCGTTTAAAGGGAATTACAATCCAGTCTCGTGCCACCTCGGCGTCTCGACCCTTCCTCCTCTTTCCTACCCTTCCTCGTTTCTCTGATTCGCTTGTAAGGTGGGAGGGTGGGATGTTGAGGGGGGGCTGGGTCGAACGGCGATATTTTGTCGATTCCTATTCGCTGGTCGTGGATAAACTTACCTGCCCGTGGATTCGGGGGAATGTGAGCGGATTTCGCCTCTCCTCCTCCCACTTTCCTCCTATTCCTCTCCCGTTCTCCTCTTCCCTCACGGTGAGTACACTCTTTCGCGGCTCGCCTACGGTTCGACGTAGTGAATTGAAATTAACATAAAATCGAAATGCCGGGGAACTTTGCGCATAAAGAGTCAACTGCCCAAGTTCGTTGAATGGCTGCGAACGGGCAACTCCGTTTCGGTATGAAAGGAGGCTCCCCTGATTCTCTCCTTCTCCTATCGTTCTCCCACCCTCCATCCCATCCTCCCCCAATTCCTTTTTTCTTTTACCCCTTTCGACCACCTCCACACTTCCTTCTCTGTCTTTCCATTGCTCACCATTCGCACAAAAGGCTTTGGAATAATTATATGAGCGGCTCGTATTTTCCGCGCTGATAATTGCCGATTGCGCCGATTGTAACGTAAATAATTCCTTGGCACTCTTCGTCTGCATGATAGCACAAAGGGGAGAGTAGAATGGAAGGAAAGAAAGAGAGAGAAAAAAAAGAGGCTATATTCGTGCGATACTTACGGGCGTACTGTTGCGTCCCGTTTGGCCCACGGTGGATGCCGAAAATATAAGGCAACGATAACGCCCGCGTCCGATAAAAGGCGACCGGAATATGGGGGATGGCATTATCGGGACGATTTTTCTTCACGCGCGAAACGTAACCCGAGATATGTATCGAATATATGAATTCAGAATAGGGGTAAGCCAAGAATAATAAAATGCTACGAAGATGAAATACGACGTCGTGAAAAATCATTAGATCGTCTCCTTTAAACGTTTGGTTTGTCAGTTGATTCGTGTACCTGTGAATGTTCTTAAGAGTGAAATTTTATTTTATCGACTCGAAAGAATCATCAAACAATCGCATATAATTCCGAATTCGTGATTACTCTGTTGCTAACTTGAACGGGGCGAAATTAAAACAGAGGAATAGTCCCCCTGCGCTATGCACATTACCAGGGACAGAGTTCGCGTATATCATAAGTTAAGTTCTGCTTAACCATTAGATATATCAGGGTCCAGAATGCCGGACTTAAGCAATTTCTCATGATTTTTTACCATTGCGATATAGGATGGGACACGTAGCAGACGTATTTCGAAAATATAAGAAACGTCGGTATGCGAACGGTTAAGGAGCACGCTCCGCTCATACGACGAACATCACGTAGCACGATAATGGCTTCCTTTCCGTCCCTTATCGTGCGGGCGACATTCAAAATCCTCGGCTATTACTACCGAGCCGATGGTAGCCTTTTCAGGTAAGTAGCTAGATAGGTTTTCCTGTTCCTCTTTTCCTTCCTCCTTGTACTCTCGGCCTCGAATATTCTCTGTGCAAAGAGAATTATTATTATTCCCTGGAGGCGGACTTAACGCGGGCTCCACCGGTGGTTTCCACTGTCTTCGTGTTTTCATCCCGTTCTTTCTTTTTCGTCCATTCGGCGAAAGCTTTCGTTTTCTTACATTACTCGCCCACTACCCTTTCTTTCCTTAACTTTTCAGTACCCCCGATGCTTCACGTTGCGTCGCCCAGGCTACACACATCGATTTCGTTATATCCATTACCATGCACGAAAGAGCCGTCCCACGCCGAAGAGTTAAACCGGTGATTGGAAATCGATATACGTCCACTCCCACCAGACGACTCGGCAGCCCCCGCTGCGCTACCCCTTCCGTTCACTCTTGCTTTTCCCTTTCCCTCCCTTTCTTCTGTCCCCGCGCCACACTCCTTAGTTCCCTGCTTTTCTCCGACGACGCTTTCCTCCCTCCTTCATACCGTTCTGTCGCTCCGTCTCGGTCCTTCGGCTTCTCTTACTTCTTGCGCGGCAAGGATCCACAGTTACCGGTGAGTTTCCGCGCGTCCTGAGGAGCGGAGGCGGAGAACGGAGAAGAGGGAGGAACGTTGAGAATGGATGATGTAAGGTTTTTACGTGGGTGTAGCCCTCAGGAACAGGGTCCTGGGGCACATCGATGATGGCCCCGGAGAGAAGGGACGAGGAGAAACGAGGACGACGACTTCCCCGGCGTAGTAATGGGGATTATTGTTCGGGAAACACGTTCGACGTCGAAGACGAAGATGAATTTCCACGGCGAATGCGAGCCTGGACCGGTCTTCGAAGGGAGGAGACGATCCCGAGGAGTCTAATATTGCAAGACGAGCGCTGCGGGAAGTATTTTGTTATTCTAAGGTGAGCCTCGCCTTTCCTAGGACCCTTTTCAAAGAGCGGATTGGAAAGACGGGCACAGTGGAGGCTCCCATTCTTCGCGCCTTGCCATTTAAGAGCTTTATTGAAACGTTATGTGGAGGCGGTGGGAGGACGTAAATATAACATAAATTCTGGGGAACATCTGTGTCCGTCCCCATGTCACATACAATTTCTCTTTACCAACGGTAAAATCGGTGAGAACTACTTGATTGCACAGTGACACCTTAGTTCTTCCTGAGTGTGGCACTGACATTTTTGCGAAACCGTTCCGACGTACGGGAAGGAGGATATGAAACTCGCTGCCGCGAAGCATTAGACTTCGTGAGAAGATGGTTAATTTTAGACTAATGCTCTATAAGCATTTCCTTACAAACTGTTCATAGTCTTTTTGATTGCTCTTGTGTTTAAGTTAGTTTTGTTGCGTGTTATCTTTATTTTCGTTTGCTTATTTTGTCAGTGTTATACATCTTTCAATTCTAACGTCTGGGGCAACTCAGACTCATTCTTAAGTTTTGTACTTTAATGATTCATGTAATGTTCTTATTTACCCTGGGTGTAATAAACACTATCTTTTTGATCGAAGGGCTGCGAATCGCTCGAGAAGCGAAGGCCTAGGTTTTACTGGGTGGCGTTCGTCGGCGTGGACGTCGACATCCTGAGGCTAGAAGCGCAGGGCTGCACGTCCCGGCGCAAGGGGATGGCAATAGTTCATTAATCCATTCCGTCGCAGGAGGCTCGTCACGACGGCCAAACAAAGAGTGGGGGTTTATCGCGAACGACGTCTAATAAACCGGAGCGCAGCGCGGCGGCGGTTTCTTGTCGTCAGGGTAGGGCTCATTCGCCTTCCAGCCGCTGACATCCTGTCATCAGTCTTCATTACCGAACAATGGCGGGGGCTTCGCGTTTAACAGCTCATCCGTTCCGTTCCGAACGACGCACCACCTCGCGAGAGTGATGCTATGTCTCCTCTCTAATGGAACTCGTTCGCGGTTAGTGGAACAATGGAGAGAGGAAGAGACGCGATTCGCTGATATCACATAATACGCTAGAAAGTCCGCGAACGCAGTAGACCAAAAGGAGCTCGTGAGAGGACGATGCTAATGAACTTCTTGCAGGATCATTGTGTAGGCACGATGTCGATAACCGGCTTACGTTTGTTTCGACCGATTAGAGCCTTTGCCCGAGAAACTAAATGCTACGCAATATGTCTGCTGTAACATTAATTAATGACTGTCATGTGGACCAAGAGAAGCGAAGGGGTGATAAGTAAGAGATGCGTAGAAATGCATTGAATGTGCGTGGAATGGCGATCACGGCAATGGAAGTGTTCATGGATACACACCACGGTGTATAACCAGTGGTACGTACTCGATAGGATGGGCCCCATTAGATAGTGAAGATCTCCTATTCGTCTACCCTTCTCCTTCTCCGTATAATATCTCTATTCGTCTGTCTATCATCTATTCGTCTATACGTACATCCTATCGTGCGGTCTTCTCTATCCTTCCATCTTTCTATTCCCTCCTCTTCAGCTCTCCTCTCCGCACCATTTGCGGTATTAATTAAGGTAACTCGAAGGGGGGGGGGGGGTCTAAGGGAGCTGAGAATGGAGTAGTGTAAACAGGTCCAAGTATTATGTTACCCAACAGACTGACAGCTAGGGCCCATTATCTCTCGCGGCAAGAACAACTAGTGAACACTCTCTCTTGCTCCTACCCCTTCGGCAACTAATCTTCTAAAACACACGAACCACCACCGCCACCATCACCACGGGGCTTCGGACGCCACTACGCTCTCCGAGGCTATTGGCTTATCCGACTCGCAATTCGCGGCACGCAAGACGCCCGGCGTCAGAGTGGATCCATCCTTCTAGCCGATTCCATCATTACTTCGGTATAATTAGCTTTTGAATTACAATTTTCCAAATGGCGCTTGGTAGTTTGTCTTACCCCCTGTTCACCACCATCCCCGTCCGCCCCGTCTCTTTCCATTTTCCCTTGCACATCCCTGCACATTTCCTTCGACCGTTCTCATCATCATTATACCGTACTCAACGTGAATGTCCTACTCGGCGTGGCGTCTCCCTAAATTCGCTCGTTCTCCACTCTGACGCGCGACTGCCAGACGCCAAGACGGTGTGGGAGATTCATTCGCTTTATTCGCTCGGAATTTCAGCTCGAGACCCCCCTCGTACAAATCAGTGACATCTAAATTACATTGAAGAGAAAATATTCGCACGCGAACGAAGCGAAATCTGACATTGGCCGACTTCATCCACATTGGGCACACCATCTTTTAGCCGAAGAAAGTCGAGTGCCGACTTCGACCCACCCAGCGCGAGTATCATTTTATCAAAATGGAGTCGTAAGCCTGCAATTTCACCCCGGTACGGCATCGCGCGGCGTTCTAAAAGCGGACTAACCGTGCCATGAATAATGCAACCCCGTACATCTTGCTCGTCCCTCTGATAATTATGTTTTACACCGTTATGCCGTGTTTCGTTAACCCAGCAAGGGCCGCGCCCTTACCATCGCGTCGGCATCGTTTCAACCCCTGGCCACCTGCTTGCCTGCCTACCGGTGGTGGTCCTGGCGGCATAGCGTTACGCCTGCATATTCATTACTTATCGTTAAGTATTACTTCAAACCGAGGGACTCAAGTTTCCGAAATGAAGCGGATCACACATTTTACACGCAATGGCAGACAAGCTTCGACTCTTCGCAGAATTAAAAGTATTCCGTAATTTTCATGAATACGCTAATGGGATCGTTGCGCGCGAAAAACAAGCGCGAGGAGTCGATCGAGGGAAGGAATAAAGGAGCAGGTGAATTCGGGGTAGGTGCTATTAACGAAGTCACGATAAGTACTTTCTTCTCGAAATGCCTCGTTAAACACGAAGAACGAACGAGGGCCCGTTTAAAGTTTCGCGGCGTTGACTTGGCTAACTTCTGTCCTTCGCCGATGCTCGCCACCTCACTTGGCTTGGTTCGCCGTGCCAGAGTGACTGCGGGTAGTAGGCCGTTACCGGCAATGCCTCTTACCCAAGGACGTATTGGAATAGAGCCTTCAATAACGATAGAGGAAACATCTTTGTTTATCCTCAAAACATTCCCCCCCACCGTAGATTCAATCTTAGAAACTTAATGCACTTTAACAGGATTGCAAGATTTAAAATCACAGGTAAGAATTATATCGAATCTGCGATCCACCCACCGTTCACACATCGTACGAACGCCAAAACTCCAATCACCGTTGGGAGTTCGATACCCAAAAAACGAATGGCCCAGGCATATTTCGCCCGGTTCCATTTCGCGCTGGAGCGTGCCCCCTATAATTCAAACTTACGGGACAGAAAACGCATCGTGGTGCTCGCGCGCTCTCACCTCGTAACGTAACGGCAAAACACATTATCCTGTGGCCTGCACCCGCGCAGTGTTATCTCATTTTCACGGGAGTCGTTAATTAAGGGTTAATTCTCAATCCGCACCGTATCGTTGTTCGACTTCGTTCTACCAGTTGCATGCGAAATCAATGTATGATCTCCATTATACGGGGATCCTGGCACACAGGCGAGCCAGCTGCGGTTCCGCTTGCTATCTGGAAAACCCGGCCAAACGTTAAAGTCCGTGCCCACCCCGCTCTAACGCTCGCACGTAAGCACACATGATGCCAAAGTATACAGGTGGGGGTTAGATGGAGAGGGGAAAGAGGGTAGCGGCTGATGGAAGCAAGGGCCAGATGAAGCGGCGGGACAACGGAGAAAAGGGGTTGAGGGGCGGAGCGATCGGCAGCGGGGGGAGAAACGGGTAGGTAGAGCGGTAGGAGTAATTACAGCCCGCGCCCTGTAACTTCCTATCTCGGAGATCGAAATTACCATTGGACGGCGTATCTTGCGCCGCTTCTTTACGGGGCCGGTTACCGGCTGTACGCTGTTTGCATGTAAACGACGTCTTTACACGTACCGAAGGTTAGCCGGGCACTCGTGTCCGTTTCGTTCACGACAAATTACAAGCGGATCCTTTATTCAGGAAAGATACGTAACTCACCTTGAGTTTAACCGTACTACGAGCGCCGGGCCATATCCAGGAATGCTCGTAGCTACGTAGCGTTTACCCTGAAAATCACTTAGTCCGCTTACGAGGAGGGTTCGATTCGGATCGATAAATCGTTTCCCCGACGTGAGAGAGAAAGATTTTTCTAGGATAACAATGTACGTTCGACCGCAAAATGTGCTACCAGATCTTCTCGATACTCTTATCGAGGTGTTCGTGAGGAACCCGTATAAATCAGAGAAGCATATCGTAGATAGCTCCAATCCCGTGGAACTTTAAAATTCGATTGGTCCTCGTCGAGTGCGCGTAGACGCATATGCGGGGGACGGACTCGGTTGCATGGCGCATGGTGTCATGAGCGTAACGATGTACGTGCTCCGAAGATCCGGACTGGTTAGGGATTGGCACCGTATCGCTGATCCGGACTCGTCTAGGCGTAATGCCACCCCTGGCAGGCCAGTCACGTCTCCTGCCACGGCTATTCCCCGTGCCCCCATCCAATGCACCCCTTCCCTTGTAGACCGCACAGTAAAGCCTCGCTCGCTCACCTACACGCCCCCCAACTTTCTCTCTCTCATTCTCTCTCTCGATCGTTCCTCCACACCTCGAGGCTTTCCTTTCAAGCCCTATAGGCAGACCAGACGAATTGCGGACCCCACTCGACGCATCGTCCAGGCACTAGTGGGCCTCTTAGGCCCGATCAACTATTCATCTGTAAATGTCCTCAAGAGATTGCGCAGGGGTGGCGGTTGTGATAGGTTTACGATGCTATTACTCTAACAATGATTACAGCGAATAGAATAAAATGGAACGAACAATTTATTGGCATAAAAAGTTCCACTTGAAAACAAAATTCCTTGCAGGGAGCAAAATCGCGCGAACAAATTTAGTCGTAGCCTAGGCTCTCCTCGGATCCCGTTTCTTATTCGACGCTGACTGTATTACGAATGAGACTGGGCCAGGTGACGTTGAAAAAAAAAGTCGATGCTTACCTTGTTAAAGCTAATCTTATCGAACCCGTACACGCGCCGTGGCGCCTCACGTTTCTCGATTCGCAGACACTTTTAAAGCGATCCCCTCGGCTTTTACGCTGACTGGCGCCCTTCCTCGGACAGTATAATTCACCGCCGTAAATGTCACGGGCTCCTCCAGGAAATTGAAAAAAAAGCCGCCTCGGTCTCTCCTTTTACGAGGCGTCAAACGTTTCGCCTCGTTAAAAGCTGGCAGCTCGTGCCGGCATCGGCATTAAGTAGTGCAAAGCTTCGTCGGCAAAGAAGAAGACGAGAGTTGGAGGAAAACGAAGAGAAGGTTGAGAAGTTTGGGGGGAAGGCGCGGGGGGTAAGGGCGAAGAGGAGAAAGCAAAGCCCGCCGGCTACGACGAAGAGAAGCCGCCGGCAGAAGTGAAGGAAGGAGAAAGGAAGAGAGAGGCTAGTCGGCAAAACTTTTCGTAATTAATACGTTAAACTTTTTGCGGGGTACGACGCCGCTCGGGCCTCCGCGAGCGGTCGCGTTGCACGCTCGTTGAATGTCAATGATCGAAATCGGTCTTTGATATAATTCCCCCGCCGTCGCCGTCGTGAAAATGTGAGAAGTACTACGGCCACGGTCGAATGCAAAACTTACTGCCCCCACCCATCCTATCCAATGCTTGATACACTCCGATTGGAGGATTCGGGTCACGTGCTAGCATTAGGATCCTATATCTCCTGCTAAAAGAGACGGAGACGAAGGGACGGAGCTTTCTAAGGGTGTGAGTGTCTGTATGTATACAGTCGCACCCATGCATCCACGCGCGAGCGCACATATATGTGCAAACACATAGAGAGAAGGAGAGAGGGTGAGCGGAATAATTCTTTCGGTGATTAGTAATGGGTCATTATCCCGGTAATTAGTAGTTTGCGTAATGAATTTAAGTGTTTCCACTCAGGAATTAGCATGCTAACTAGCCCTTTCTCCTACCCCCAGGCTTCTTCTCCTCGCCGTTCTCGAGCACTCCTGTTCTAAATTCCATTTCACCCCGTTACGCTCCTCCCGCTGCCCAAACTGAATCGCAGGTGGCAAGCGTTGCGAATTGCGCAGAGTACAAACTTGATCTTCGCACTTACCCACTGCTGGAGGGGTGGGCGACCGAACGTTTAAACAACACGTCTGTTCCGTGGGTAGGTACCCACCCCCGTGCACTCGCTATGTAACAGTAGGTCGTTCTATCGCTCGCCCCTCGACTATTTCGGATCACGAGAATCGAGAAAATTTAATTCCTCCGAAAGCATTGTATGTACCTCCTAAAAAGAACGGCGCATTCTCAAATACGAAAGATCATTGTTTCCGCGTGTAGTGAAATAGAAAGAGCCCCGCTTTCCATGTGCGTCGAGTGAGTTTTCATTTCGGAAGGTCATCCACGCTCGATTCGTCCCCCACTCCTCCGACTCCTCGCGAAGTAATTTTCCTCTTGGGAGGCCAACAGTCGAGGAACGTCGGGTATGGGGTCTGCTCGGCTGAACGTACTGTACACAATGTCCCGGTCATATTCCGATATATTGGTGGCCATATCGATGTTTGCAGGGGTGGAGGGGGATGTATGGGTGGATGGGCGATAGGTGCAAACAAGAAACGAGAATATCCATGGCTCCCTGCTTCCTCCACCTCCTTCTCTCGCCTTCCCTCCTGCTAGCCTTCCAGATCGTCGTTGCTAACCTCTTCCTCTTCCTCGCGGTCCTCCGTCGCGTTGCCAGAGCCAGACTACATCCAAGAGAAGTAGAAAGCGAGGGAGAGAGAGAAGGTGAGCGTGCACTGTGCAGGGGTGGAACATATACAGTAGCTAGTCGATGTGATTGGCCTTATGCCAGAGGTCCCTAACGACGCTTTCGAAAGGAGGAGAATCCTACTTCGTCCTCTCCAACGACGAGCCTCCCAAAGATACCCCGGGACCAGTGGCGGTGACGCAATGTTGCCGCAATCACATTTTGGCACGCCTCTGCCTAACCTATACCCCACGGGCGAGCCACCTTCGATATCTCGCATCGCGTCGAATTCGACCGGTATCGACCCCACCATCGACCAACCGCGCCGACGACCCGGCCCGAACAAACCGAACAACCGGCATATACTTGCTTAAGCTCGCGCCTGCGGGAGGATACCGTCTTTCGAGTACGTGCGCCAAAATTGGATCCACCCCCTTCTCCTCCTCCTCCTCCTCCTTTCATCTTCCCCTTCTTTCTCCTCCACGTCGCAAGCACGTTGTTCTACCCCGATAAAGGAGGCCGATCTTCTAATATCCTCCTAGAACTCGTATCAGGGCTTGTCCTCGACTTCCGTGCCAAATTGCGTGGAATTCGGTACCTCGTTAATTGTGTTGAATTTCGCGAAAAGAGTACGGACGTGTACCGAGGGATCTTTGAAAATTCACCATAAAACTTCACTCTCAGTCGTGCGCTTTTAATTAGAAAAGGAAAAAGGGCGCAAGAGTCTAACGAAACGATTGGACGAGCACGTCAGGCCTTTATCAATTCGAAATTATTTTATCCGCGGTCTTTGAAGTACGTCCGTGCGTAATTTCGTAGAGCGCCCGCCGGCGGCACGTACCGGTCATAATAAAGGGATATCTTCGACGATATAAATTCTTGGCGCGCTCGTTTAAATGCGAAGACGGCGAGGTGGAGGGAGGAAGAGAGTAGTGGAGAGTCGGAGTGGTATCCCAGTACCGACGTAGAAATAAAGTGCCGTGAAATAAAGGAGAACCCTCCCTCCGTGGATGATCCGGTAGGCGCGGCGCGAGTTCCAGTGGCTGTGGATGGAGAGTGGTTGTATCTAATTTAAATTCCCGACATAAAAAGCTTGCAGAACGCTAGCGGAGTGGTTGGGATAGCGTGGATCGCGGCCAAGCCACGTGCGGCTGCGAGATTCATTCCGCTTTACATGGCCGGTACGGACCCATCCACTTCTCCCCGCGGCCCTCCCAAATTCCCTCTTCCTTCTCTCTGCCGCACCTCGCTCTTTCTCTCTACCTCTCTCTCTCTCGCCTCCTCTCCTCTTCTTCGTCCCGCACGCGCACGTTTCGCTCTCATCCTCCCTTCGCGGATGTGTATACGTGTTTCGCCAGGATCTCATCTCCACGCAACCCATTCCGCATCGCGTCCGAGGCTATGACCAGAACCCTATTGCCACAGACTCCCCTCGGAAAACGAAATCATCCCCCTAACGCGGGTCTCCGCTTTTTCGTCTTTCGAGGTTGGCCGCTGTTCGAAAGAGTGAGAATTTAAATCGTTCTTGCGTATAAGCAGGTCGACCAGAGGAGTCCCGTTCTATGATGGGTACTCAAAAATTTAATTGGATTCGAATTGAACGTAGATGCATTTTTGGCATACCTTCATATATGCTATCGAATACTCCGAATGCCATCAACGGGTAATATCGGGCACGATAAAGCCTCGTAGCAATAAAAAAAAGACCGACCGAAATAATGTAGTTATTTCACATTTTATAGCTCTCACTCCACTCCACTCTGAAACTCGCTAGACGAGGGTTTGGGAAGATGGAAGTCTGTAAAACTTGGTTCAAGCCTACGGAGAGAAAGCATCGGAAATCTACTTCCATCTCGTAATGGCGTAATCTGCTCTCGAGGCTATTCAGGGCCTTGCAGATAAAGCATGTCCAGGGGGTCATCGGCCAGGATCTTTTGGTCCTGCCTTCTCCATCGAGGACGTCCTCCTAAGCTGCAGAGCGTCCTTCGGCCATCAAGGTAGCCAAAGGAGACCTTTCCACCCTCCACCATCCCTCACTAACATTTCCACCTACTTCAAAAGCCATCCATTAAAGAGCACTAGCCACGATCCACCCCCTCCTGAGATAGAAAGAGGAAAGGTAGGGGAAGTGAGTGAGTGAGTGAGTGAGAGAGAGAGAGAGAGAGAGAGAGAGAGGGAGGGAGAGAGAAAGGGAGGGAAGGAGAGAGTCATACGGGTTCAGAATTCTCTGAATCGTGAATGTACGAATTTCAACGTAAAACGGATAACGTACGTGACGAACGACGGCGGCCTTTCATGTCGGCCCCGCCATTATCATTACACGAGCTCATCTCGTATTGTACGCCGGGGCATTCGGCATTCGGTGATCTTCCATTCACCTGCGGCCTGGCGCGATTACAGCCATTGATAATGGAGCGTAAAGCCTCGTTCATCACTTCGTCCCAATAGTGCGGAGTGTCTGCTTCGTCGAGAGAGTGAAACAGAGCGCGAGCGAAAGTTTGCCGACATATTGTTTACCAGATCATACGTATCGTCGTCCATCTCCATCGCGATATAAACGTGTCCGATAAAACACGACGATTTAAAACGTTCGCGAGCATTGACGGTTCCATTGGTCCATGGAGCAGGTAGGATCCGCGGGTGAAAACATTTTTTCAAACTTGCAAAATTTCACGAGCCACTCTACCAAAGTTTATCCTATGGACTCACGCGGCCGAACGCGCACCACAGAATAAAGCGACGCGAGGCCATTATATATATTTGGAAAAAAAAAACGTTTGCGCGAGATGCCGCTCTGGCACAAGACACATCTGATATTCCGTGCCTCTCCGTGGTGGCGACACACCAGCAGGGCGAAACACAGCAGCCAGCCGTCCGCGACGAGGCGGCTGGAAGCGACGACGAGGAGCAAAGCCGTTAATAACGGTGACGCTTTATCGCTTATCCGAACGGACGAGCGAAAGGGAGATGCCATAATTACTGAGAGCGAACGATTCGTCAGGGTGGCAACAGCTAATGACATAACTTGACGTCGGTGGCCTGACTATAAGTAGCCTTCGGGGTGACGACTGCTGCGACAAAAGGGAGAAAGATGCGGTGCTGGATGTTGAAGGGTGAGAGTGTCTAGAGGTGTGAGAGAAGGGTTCCAAAAAGAAAAGGACGAGAGGGGATGGGAGAGCGAGTGGTTGGATCCTGGAAGGGAAATTATTGTGCGTCGCGGCAGAGGTGGAAAACTGGAGAAGGATTCCAATGGGAACCGGCTGTCATAAGCACGCGCGTCTACCCGGGCCGCTCCTTCTCAACACGTGCGTTACCAACAAAGGAAATTAATTATCCGCGTCAAACAAACGCGATCAGTCGTTTTCACGCCTCCGCAGCCGTTCCTGCTATCCGCAGTGTTCGCGAAGTGTCGTGGAAATGTTTGCGACCAGTTGGAACAGGATTTAGAATCGTCACTATTATTAATAAAAATAAATGAGAAGGACTAGCCGTGTGTGAGAATAATTGTACGCACGAAATTGTAACTTCACCATGCCCCCACAAACAGGCTAACGTTTCTTAGAAGTAAATGCGGATAGAGGTATAAAACAGGTACGTATCAAACTCTCGAGTAGTCACCACCACAGTCAGTGTAAACGCGATCTGATATTATGCGCCCTCTCCCGCCTTCTCAGTCCCCTACTCATTTTATCTATACAAGAATACGCACACTCGTAGCCAGGGCACGTGCAAGTTTAAAATATACTTCGGACCTCCTTTATCTCCATCTATTTCTAGGCCGCGTTGGCTGGCCACTTTGAACGTATAACGAAGTCCAGATACAACATTTAGATTAGCAGTATAGATTTTTCGATAGAGCGTTAGCACGAACTCTGCGCGGTCGCAGCCCCTCTGTCTCCCTCTCACTCTCGTCGTCATCCACCCTCTCCTTGTTCTCCTCATCCCAATGCAACCTTCTGCATTCGCCATTACACATCGCTGACATATATCAATTCGCGTAATAGCCCGTTGTGCCTCGGATAACGATCAGTTCCGTTCAAAGCGGCCCTAACAGTGACGAAAATGATGCTGCGCTTCGGTTCCTCTCGTCGCTACGTTTTACCATCCCGTCTCCTCCACTAGCTTCCATCCCCACACCCCCGTTATTCTCGCTTCTCTCTTCCACCTTCTCCTCGCGAGCTGCCACACACACCCGCGCTCATCGTTCGGCCCCCTTCTCACCCGCAAGCCCACCACGGGTTCGTATCGTCGCTCTATCGATTCCCCGCGCGAATCGCATTTCCGGTAATTCACGGCAGCGCACACGCGTGCTGTGCATTTACGGCGCTCGTAAACCCGAATTATGTGTGTCAAATATTAACGTCATTGGAGCGCCACGGATCATCGGAGCGGCGCGACGGGATTCTCTCGGCGAAAGAAGGGTTGAGGGTTGGCTTAGGAGTGGGGATGAGGTTGAACCGGAGCGTACCGAGGCATGACGGATTTCCGATCAGACAGCGCTTATCGATTATTCCACCACGCGTCACGTGACGCCTTTTCTCTACCAGAAGTAACGCGAAGGCCTCGCTCGCTCACTCTTGTCCCTCTTTTCATCCCTCTTTCCCGTATCTTCTCTCCTCTTCTTTCCGCTTTTCATGTAGAACTGCCATCCTTCCCCGGCTTGTCCCCCGATCACCATTTTTTTCCCTCCTACCTCGCACCGCCCCCTCGTCCATTAACGATCGCCCGGGACACGGAGAGGCGGGAGATAGTAACACGCGGCCCCGATAAAACCAACGGAGGAAGTTTGCGAAGGTGCTCGCGAGGGATGTAACGCGAGCTAATTAACTAATTAACGCTACGCCATTACCGCGTTCAACCGGAATTCCGAGATACCGATAAAACGATCGGCTGATGAGGCGCGACGTAGAGACTGCGAGGGGGAGGGAAAGCGTCTCGCGAAGAATTCGCGGCGCTTGAAATTTTATATTTACCGTCGCGTCTGCTCCGTTGCGGAAAAGCTCTCTTCACGTGTGTCTGCGTACTGACCAATGGCCGGGTGGTGCGCCGCGCCCGCCGTACCACTCGGAGAGAGAGAGATTATAAATACCGAGGAGGGGTGAGTAGGTCCGTGCACTCGTGCCATAGTACGAGGGGCAGTACGTAGGTAGCATATAAACGAAATCCCATTCGCGGTTAAACGCGGCGAGACCGTAAGTCGGACAAGGTAATTTTGTCGGAGCGAGAGAGGAATTTACCGAAATTGGTTACAAATTCGCTCTGTATAAGCGGGTCCTCTCTCCCGCTTGGACCCGCACACTGCTACTCACGCTCCTCTCTCTCTCTCTCTCTCTCTCTCTCTTCCTCCTCTCCCCCCTCTCTCTATTTCTCTTCGCGTCGAGATCCGCGCGAGCTTTGGGAAATTCCCATGGCGGATACCCGCCGGTACCGGCGGCAGGGTTACCGCCATAAATCACACGGTACGCCGACAAAAGGGGGCACCGACGAAAGGGCCGTCGCCATAAACGTATAAAGTAATTACGCGTTGCATCCGCGCACGGCGTACAGGAGCGGCGCCGGCGCCCTGGTATTCATGGGGATTCGCCGCCTATGCTCTCTATGCGCTTGGCCTATGCGCAATTGCCCTCTCTCTCCCTCTTCTCTCTCGCTTCTTCACTCCTCTCGACTAACGCTCGGGAAGCCACGCGTGATTTTCATTGGCGGTGAAACCAAAGCGCTTTCGTCGTGCTTATAGTAGCGTGGTTTATATTCCGTGGCTCGCGTTACAGAGGGGCAAGCGCGTCGACTAAGGGTGAAACAGGGAGAGGGACGGTGTACGAAAAGAATGCATACTTGGCGCCGAATTTCGATGATCTAATTGCTTTTCGCGTTCTCTTATACGCAATACCAGGCAGCGAGATTATTCCATTCGAAGTAATGCCCGATTCTTGATGAACGAAAGTAATGCACCGCGTCAAAATCGAAAGTCTCTCATTTTCGACAATATCGACGCGATACTACTGCGAATAAACGAAGCAGTCCGTCATTGTCGTTCATCTTACGAAGTCGCGTTTCTCGCCTTCTTCTTCGTCGTCTCACACTGCTTTTCTCCATTACATTTGTAATCACCCAAGACCCCGATTCAAATGCGTATCGGCCGGTCCAAGAGGAGCGGAAAACCCGCGATTGTTCGAAGGAATTACACGCGGAAGACGCCGAAAGCAGTCTTCTACCATTGAGGGGTGCGGAGGAAGGTATTCCTTCCGGTCAAAAGGTGCTCGCTAACTTCTTCCATGAAAGGAGCCCGAATTTATATACCCATAAATTTCTGGTTACCCGAGAGTCGAGAGCTCTCCTCGTCCTTCCACGGTCCTCCATCTTCGGCGCGCATCGAGAAGGATCTCTCGGAGAGGGAGGAAAAAATGTTCGTCGAAATTAATAATCAGGTTGAATTTACACTCGCGAACATAAAGATCCAGACTTTCCTTAAATCTGTAATTATTTTTTTGAACCAGGTCGCGGCTGCGAAGAAACACTGTTGAAGGTGGAGGCGGGAAATTAAGCGCGAGAAACGTAAGCGGGCAAAAGTGATATTTAATCCGAACTCGAGATCTTTGGTTATCCCTGAAAGTTATCTTCCAAGTTTCTCCGGACAGAGATTAACGATACGGTGATGAGTTACCCTGGGTAGACGAAGAGAAAGAGAGCGAGGGAGAAGCGGGTCACGCGTTAAGCTACTGCGGCGTTAATGATAATTTGAAAATAGGACAAATTTCACTCCTCTCGGGAGCGGGTGGAGTTAAGAGCCGACGTTGGCTCCTAAACGACAATCGTCATCGTGGCTGGATCGATACTCTTGCTAAAGGACGAGCTTCCTTCCTTCGTTGGATGTCACTCTGGTGAGCCTCGTGGACGGTCGATCTCGTTAGTCCTGAAAGATTAACGACGTCACCGAAGTTTAAGGAAGGAAAAGAGGACAGAAGGAAAGAGGACCAGCCGTGAAAATCGTAGATGCGTCAACGATGTCTCGAACGAGAAAAAAGAGGGAGCAAAGTCGAGAACCGGAGAGGATCGTCCTTTCGCCTCTCGCTTTTCGCTTCCAGTGGACGCTAAATCGGGCGAAAAAATAAGAATACCTATAGGATCGATAGGGATTCCTCCTCATCGAATGGGTCCTTGCTGTGCGCGCGACGATGTATTATGTATACGGAATAAATGGAATAGAGAGAAGGGCCTAGGGGTTCTGTCCTTCGGAGGCAATAGACCGAGCTAACGGCCACTGCCGTCCAACAACATATTGGCCGCGGACCATGGTTATGCGTGCACCGTGTCCCACATTCCGTACCATCGATGGCAGATAAGTTTTCGGACGGAAGGAGTATCGGGTCGGATAAATCCTCGGTGCCTTCCGGTGAAACTTCCCTCGCGGTGGACCGCTACCGAAATGGTGGAGGAGGAGGAAGAGAAAGAGGAAGATGAAGAAGAAAAAGCAAAAAGGAGGAAAAGGAGGAGGAAAAAAGGTAACTGGCGATCTCGAGGACGAGGACGTTGACGGTGGAGAACGCAATCTGACTCCGCTTAACACGAGGTAACGGTCCGCGAGAGCGAAGTGTCCTTAAATTTTTCCAGAGGATCCTTTATTGCGTATTCTCTCTGAAGTTTCTCTCCTGGCTCCTGGAGAGCGCCCCGTCGGGCACGGGCCCATGCCCCGTGTATACTTTATGCGACGAATACGTGAGACTACGGGAATGCAGCACGACGGGAGTTTAATACATTCTCTTCACGCGAACAGCTAGCAAAGATCTTCCTATTTTCACTTCGCGAAGTTCATTCTCTTTATTGCAACTGTAAACTCGGAGAAGCTCGTCCGTTGTTCATCTCGAATTGTAAATAAACTCGCGCCTGTAGTAGATATATTCGAGTGCGCCAGATTTGTAAGTTTGAAGAAGGTAAAAAAATTAACTTCTCCCTCGCATTCATTTTTAGTGAAATAATTCTCGGCACAGTGACGTTCTGTACCTGACGATTTGAGGGTGATTCCGGAGAGAAGGGCAAGGACACTCTCCCGCGGTATTGACAACTGCGAAACAACGAACGAAGCGTGTACATTAACTAACCGCACAGTGGGTGCCCGTATTACGCACAATGCGGAGAAATGATGAATTTTAAACAATGAGGGCCGCGTGTAATTTGCCGAACAATAGCCGAATACGAACCGAATGTACACAGTGAGCGAGTGGCAGGGGCGATAAATACGAAACAATGCGGGCTACGTGTACTTTATTCGACAAGGTGAAATTAAAATAAGTACCAATTTAATAAGTGCAACTGTTTACCTGGTATTCGTGAGCGAAATTGTGCGAAACGGTCTGAGCCCTACAACACGCGATCTTCCATTCTTCGTGGATCGATCGTTTTTCTGCGATATTCCTGCGAGCATCGAAGGAAATAATCGCGATCGCAATGACGAATACGTGAGGTGGGGGTACGAGGAGAGAAACTTCTGCGGTAATTTCCATCGCAGGAAGGACGCGCGCGGAATCGCGAGAATGGCGACGCGAGAGCGAGACAAATCGATATCGTTCCATCCATTTTATTCCCCGTCTGGCTCGTGCGTCCCTCTCCCAACGCGCTCTCTTTCCCTACATCTTCTTCTCTCCCTCCCTTTCTCTCTCTCTCTCTCTCTCTCTCTCTATCTCCTCATCTCTCTTTTTTCCCAAGGAAGCGATCTTTTTGGATGCTGGCGACCGAGTAACTTTGGTCCCTGACTGTACCGCCGAAGTAACGGCTTGTGCTAAGTATCTCAGCATACACATCTTTCCACCTCCACCCTTCTCCCCTTCCTCCTTCTCGTCCGACCGTCCGCCAACCCCTCCTTCCCCATTCTTCCAATCCCGCGACCAACCGTCGCAACCCCCACGGGGAGCGCTGAAATCGCACGCCGGGAGGCCGAATGTATTTCTCGGAGGGCTTAATGTTGGCGAAAGAGTGAGGTGAGGGTACAAAGATGGCACGCGAGGGAAAGAAGAGAAATCAGAGAGAAAGAGGGAGATGCACACACAGGAGAGAAATGTTGAAAGAAGAGAGAAGGAGGACGATTGGTGGCGACGAGCCACGGCTGTTGTAAGGCGGATGCGGCACCACCTTACCAGCACATCCCCCAGTCGATGCATTCGTGAATGGCGCCCCTGAAAACGAAAGCTCCAAACAGTGAGGAAAAGGCGAAAGAACCGGAGGGAGATGAGGAGCGCGAGAGAGTTGGAAGAAGGTGAAAACTCGTTATCAGAAGCAACGTGCACCACCCTGAACGAGTATCCACGCCTCTTGACCGAAATCTCAAACTATTGCGTTCGAAATTTTTATCCGGGAGAACGTTAAAAACATTTTCTTCGAGTTCGAAGATGGGACGAGGTGAATGTTGAAAGGAGACGAAAAAGAGAGAGGGAGAGAGGAAGAGGAGAAAGTCCCAAAATTGCGCACCGGTTTCGCCTACTTCTCTCTACTTCTCTTCGTACTCCTCACTCCATTTTTTATTCTCCCCAGCAAAGTTTTCCACTGTGGATACCTCCAGGCTCTTACCCTCCCGTTACTCCGACTCCACTCGCAAAAGTCATCCCTTCTTGTCGCTCCTCCACTCCCATCTCTCTTCTCTCGTATCATTCTCGTGCCTTCTTCTCTTTCCCTCGTTCGCTCTGCAATTTCGTCTCCCCCCCCCCCCCTAATCTCCCTTTTCCCTCCACCTTTCGCTACCACATACTTTCTCCACTCCTTGTTACTCGGCTACCTCTACCCTCCATCTTCCCTCGAGCCCTCCTCCACCTTCTCCTCCCTTGTCTTCGCGGGGTACCGCCTGTTTGCGCTACCACCGCCCCCGGCTGTGGCGCGCGTTCCCGAACTTCGAAACTCTAACGAAATCTCGTGCAAGGTGAATATTTTATGCGTAAATCAAATCCCGGCGAATATACGCGAGAGACGAAGGAGGATCCATGGCACGGTGCGACTAAATTGAATCGAAGCGCAGCCCGTGCTTGTGCGCATTACGCTTCTCTGCCCCGTCTTTCCCCTTTCACCGTTTCCTTTCTCTTTCTCGCTCTTTTCATCTACCCATCCCTCCGCTCCTCGTTCTTCCTCGCACTTCTGTCGTTCGCGATAGGCGTCTCGTTCTTGCGCGATGCATTCCTCGGATATCTATCGGCTATTGAATTTCTGTCGTGCGGCAACAACGTGCAACTTATCGAGCCTATTTACATGGGAGGATATTCGCGCCGCAGCCCCGAACGTCTCGATCGATTGTGAGGCGTTGCGGAGATTCGTGTGGAATAATAATCAATTGTTGGGAAGGTCAATTACGAAAATTCCGGCGGAACGTAAATTGTGTGTTTGCCAATGGAAAGCCGCAAAAAATGCGTACACTCGGGGAAATTAACTTTACGATCGACCGATTGAAATTCGACGACCCGCTACTGGAATCCCGTGGCGCACTTTAGAATGTACGTAGGTCCCAGGTCGCAAAATCGGTACCTCCCCTCTCCATTTCTCTTCGGCGAAACGAGAGAATCTCGATGCACGCACGAACGCGCGTACCCGCAGTCTCCGAAAGGGGATATTTCCGAAACAGTTCGCTCGCCAAAACGCCAGTTTGCCTTTGCCAGGGACGTAATACATCCGGCAATAAAACACGCCCACCCTCGCAATTTTCGTAGCGGGCGACGGCGAGGAGGCGAACGAGCGGGAGCGTGGAACGTCAGGGCGACAACGGGCGGGCAAGCCACTCGGTCAACATAACGCCATGCCGCGCGATCAAATATTCAGTGACTCTTCTTGGTCGGGCACCCGCGGGGCGGTGCTACCACTTTTATTTATTTTCGCTCCATGAGAAACCCTAGTCCCCGCAACACCGCCGACGTTTTCGCTAGCGGCGCGGTGGCAGCCGTGCGAGCGAGCGGAACGAACGTGAGGACGCCGGCGCCGACCGGCGGAATCCGCGCGGACGCCGCAATCCGGACCGGACAAACCGTGCGCGGACGGATGACGAGAAAGAGATTATTTTTCTTCTGCTTTTTTTCACCCCTTTTCAACGCGTACCCTCCGGCCAGCCACCACGGGAATCCTGCCAGGGCCTCTCTCACCCAGATACGATTCTGACCCAAAAAGGCACGCGTTAAATTAATAAATTATGGGAGTTCTTCTCTTTTGGCTCCCGGCCGAATAGCTCCGCTTACGTGATCCTGACATTCGTGGGCTCCCTTTCTGCCTCTCCTCTTTCACCCCTCGTCGTAGTCGTTGCCTCTTTCATCCCGTCCGTCCGCTCGTCTCGAGAGTGCAGCCCGTCCCATCGCGTTGTCTCCTTCTCCGACCGTTTCGTTCTTCAACCGTTCCTGCGTACCCCACCTCATTCGTGATCCCACGCGCAAGCTTACGCCCGAAATGAAAATTTCAGTTTCTTCGCCAGGGGTCGCTTCTTCGAAATTGCTCCATTCCAGTTACTTGCTACCGTTGAGCGCTCGCTACTTAAATTCCCGACGTTATCGACAACCTAGCACTTGGAATCGATTCGGAGTGAATGAGATATTTCGGAAACGCGTAAATCGTCGATTTCGTAAGACACGTTTAAAGGCACGCGGGCAAAATTTTCGAAGACAATTCGAGTTGACCGATCGATTCGAGCCAGTTTATTATACATTACATCGTAGAACTTTCTCAGTGTCCGATTTGAAGTTGGGTTATAACTTTACGCGTGTACGCGCGTGAAAGGTGTTCGTGAAAATTTGACAGACCGAGATGTCGCAGGTAAAATTCTTTTGCTCCGAGACGTCACATTGACAAGCGAGCAGGCGGTAGGTTACATTTAGCAGCTTGCCTTCGACATTGGTTAGCGATGGTGGTAGTGGTGCTTTGACGACAGTCAACCAGATAGCTCTTTCATCCGGTAATTAGCCCGAGAGCACGAGGAGTTTATCACCTGCTACGATCGCGCAGAGCCACGTTGCGCTCGCGCGTCTAACCGCGCCATTCAGGCGCCACGATTCGCGCACGAGCGTACCACCGTTGCTCGACGTTGCGCCGGATGGTATCATCGGTCTCCATCCTTAATTAATTAACACCGCGGCAAATAATAATTATCGAAATGAAAGATTGTATCGGCTCCTCGGATTATTTATCGACTCTGGCTGGATATCGAGGCGGGTTTTGGTATCGTCCGTGCCGCCGACGCTGACGCCACTACCGACTCCGTCCTCGATTCTCCTCTCTGCCTCTCTTTGTCTGTTTATCTCCCTTCTCCCCCTCCTTCCCTTCGTCTCCCCGTCCACGTTAATCTCCAGTAGCTCGCATGCACATGCAGGTAGGTAGGGTCTATTATACGTTTACCTCTCGGCCGTGCCGGTGCGACCGATACGCGATATCTAAACGCGAGTACGCTAATTGATTCATAAATTAATTTGCCCGGTCGTGAGGCCCTCATATTTACGGGTTTTAATTACGCTTCCTCCTCCTCCGCCTCTTGCACGTCCGTGCTCCCTGTTTCTCCCCTTGTCACGCGCCACAAGAGGCGTCGAGGGGCATCGGCGCCGCAACGTGCCGAGAAGACGAGGAAGAGGAAAGCAACGCGTCGACGAAATGGCCTGGCGCGGTGGATCCCAAAAGGCGTACGCCACTTTTTATTCAATCTTTCACCGAGCGACTCTGCTCTCATGCTCTCTATTCGTCTCCGTCCCACGGCGCGGCTTGCTTCTATCCTCCTATTTCCTGCACCTGCCCTCTCCCCACCAATCTAACACTCGTCTCACGCCCCTCGCGCGCCACCCGGATATTGTTTTATTCAGATTCCTTCTCAGCAACGTCGGAGACCTCCCGAAGCGCCGCACCGAGGGACCCGGAAGACAAAGAACGATCTCTCCTTCTCCCTCTTCACGTACTCTTTCGACATTATTTCTGCTCCCCTTCCATCTGGAGTAGCGCGAAAAGATGAGAAAGAGGAGGGTTCGTTTCGCGCTCGGGTGTCCGGGAAATATCGAGCGGACTGTGGAGTTACCGCGCCGGGCGGTCCGAAACCGACCGATTCAATTACGTCCCCTTGCCCCCTTCCACTCTTGTTGGCGACTGGAAATGTTCAGGGAAAGTCGAATGTCGAGGAGTTCGGGAGGACGTGGAGGAAAGGTGGAATGAGTGTGTGTCTCCGCTATTCGGAAAGAGGATAGGGGGTGGGAGAGGGTGGGAAGGAATGGAAAGGGGTAAAAGGGAGATAGTGGAGGAATAGAGAGAAGTGAGTTTAGGAGAAGGGCAGCAGCGCTGCTGCCGGTGGACGTGGTGGAGGAGGAGAAGGAGGAGGAAGGGGCGGTAGTGGTTGTAGTCGCCAGGGCGATTCCAGACTCGTTAGGCCGTCGCAAACCGCAAACCGGAAGCCGTGCGGGCACGATGCACCCGTGTGGATCGTATGTATGTATCTCCTACCCTTTCTATTCGTGTTTCCTCGATATTAAAGCCGTGGGCAATGGGATTGCGACGATTGGTAGCGCGCAACGATCTGCTTGGCGGTTCGGCCCGTCCGATAATTATGTGCCAATTAAATTTAACGACTGTCCATTATTCTGTTCGGTCGACTCGAGCGAGAGAAGGTACGCGCGTGGCGTTCCGTGCCCTTTTCCACATTGGTCCCTTTTTCGCGTCCCCCTGGTATCCACAATCGACGTCGATACTTTCTCGAATTGTTCCGTCGGTCGACCCTTGACCATGGGTAGATTTCAGAGGGAAGGGGCCGAATCCGCGTGCTCGACAACTGGCCAGATCGAAAACCAATTACTTTTCGACGTTGTCGGTTAGAGTAGAAAATCGCGGCACGAGTGGATCTGTGGAAAAAAGTGGGAATTACCTAGCCGATTGTATTTTTGATTACTATTTGTTAATCTTAACGTTGCAATACCCTCCGCAGTTTTAATGTTGATAATATTATCGTTGATAAGGGAGAATGTCTGGCGAAGGATCACCGCGAACATACAGTTTTTTCCTTATTATTTACGTTCGACACAATATTACAGGTAGTGTCATGGAGCAAGGGGAATTATTTCAAAATGATGCTAGTACATCCCAATTCCTGTTTTCCGCTTTGCCTCATGCTCGCGGTCTCTAAAGAATACAAGCGTTTCGGCCGTAGATTACCGCGTTACACGATCTGTGTTTGCTACTGTTTGCCGGATCCAATAAAAAGAATGGAGGGAGAATGTAGCGCTCGCTTTCAACCCAATTACTGCTGTTAATTTCAGAAAGAAATATTTCAGCCTTCACGCTCAACAGATCGTGCAATTATTGACAGTGCTCATTTCCGTCCGGGATTTAATTCTCTCTCACAAATTTCTTTTGCACTGAGACTCCGACCGATGAGATCGTCGATTACTCTGTGGCTTAAAATATTACCTTGCATCTTGAAATCAGAGCAAACCGCTGTGTTATTTTTCATGTACATTATCAAGGCGTCAAACTTTTCGATTCACACGATTTACTAAAAACTGCGAATTGAAGGCCGTTTGCCTCTGAGACCGGAGAAAGTATTTCTGAAGAAACGCGTACAGCTCGCATACCGACTCTGGCGCGTCTAAATTGGAGCAATTACATAACGAGGTGGGCACGCTAATTACGCAATTTTTCCCCGGCTCATGCTCGTTCTCTGGCACTATAATGTTGCAAGCCTCATAAAAACATAACGTAGAACGTAACGAGTGAACGCTATTGCATTGCTATCGTCAAAAAAATTCTCGGGGAGCAAATACTCTCACGCATAAAGTATTGCAATGCTAATTAACTGGATCCTGATCCTGAATTACTATGTCCCATGTCGATCCTCGTACTGTTCGTCAGAATTCCAATTTTAGTTCACCGAGGGCGCTCTGTCACTGATTTGTTACGCTCGTCTCGTTACTTCGGGATCATCTTTCCTTCAATAAGACACAGTAGCATGCTAATTGAAAAATTCACGTTACCGTGAGAACTCCTTACCGTCCTTCTTCGGGTATCGCTTGCCATTACGCCTCCGACGGCGCCAGCGTCATCCCGTCGATAGGAGATCTATAGTTTATCTCGTCCGGCTGAACGAGACAAACTTGACATTGTAACTTCTAACATCAAGTTTCTGGGGTCGTGTGGAGATTGGAGGAAGAAGGGAGCGATTGAAGATGGGGTAGTAGGCGTGAAGGCATTACGGATTTGTGGGGATGGGAAAGAGGGTCTGGTAAGATCGAGCACCAATACAGAGTGACCACTAAACACCTTACAACCAACAATAGCAGCCAACATCGAACACCGATAAACCAACGAAACTAAACCAACCACAAGTCACATTGTAACAGAACTCAGCGAACAGCGAAGACATAATCCAACAATATATATACATATTATATTTATGTAATATATTATGTGTATATACTGTATACATATGTATGTATAGATATAGATATAGAATACAGAATGTATACACAATGTCCGGATGAGGTGAGAGTAAGTGTTTTAATGTGTGCGTACGTGCGTCCGTGTGTGTGCGCGCGCGTGTGCGCATCGTGTGTGTGAGAAGGTAGATGCTGTGTACACATACATAAATGCGAAGAATGCCACGGCTAACGAATGATCGATTTGTAATTTCGATTTTAAGCGGGCGAGAACGCGAAATACATTCACTTCGAGTTTATAATTTGAGATTCTCGATTCGTTAGCGATAGGCAGCGAGTCGTCAAGGAAATGCATTGAATGTCATTTACGTAAGGAGATCGAGATATACATTTTAGACAGTCAGTCGCGATGTAAATGAAGTGAAATCGCACGTTTAGCTCGCGAATGCGCCCCACAGACGTGCGAAGATTTATGTAAGCTTCGAATGTCTTTGAGGATAGCGGTGGACGATTCATCGGCAGATAGGCGATGCAATTCGCGTGACTAGAATGTCAGTTTTTCACGGGACAGTTATTGCGTCTTCTCGAACGATCTTTTTGAAATTCCCCTTTCGTCCTTTAACGGGGAATGACAACATGAAACCGAATGATTAGTCATTACATGGAAAAAAAAAAAAAAAAAAAAAGGAAAATGACACCCGACCAATACATACGACCGATTTGTCTGAAGTTTCATCATACGCTCTTGACGTAAACAAACCAAAATTGCATTTCCTGGAGGGCAAACGAAATGTCATCGAAATGCATTCTTCGGTCCACGGGTCGTACATCAATGGAAGGATCGGTTGTGTTTAATGTAGGGCATGACACATGTCGATATACAACTCGATTAATTAAAACATTGAGGAGCACTAACTGTGAGACACGAGAACGCAAGAGTGAACACGTTAAAACTTAATAAGGATGACAATATCTTGAGAGACACCGAGTAGGGGTATGGTGACGTACCACATCGAGTACATTGAGAACGTGGTTCGCGCGGACGACTCTAGTAGTGGTAGTTGTTGTTACATTGTGTGTTGTGGTCGTGGCAAGAAGAAGAAGAGATGGAGGAGGTGTGCGGCGCCCCCGGCCAGCCGGTCGCCCGTCACACCCTGAAACAGAATAAGATCGTCACTCCGCCGTCAAAATCACACCATCCCTATCGGCTAGCTTCCGTCGGCATGGTCTGTCTGTCGCATATTTTCTTTCAGACAGACTACAAATATATTATATTCAAACTTCTGTCTTCCGGTATTTTCACTTGCAAGTTTTTTATTTTTTATTTAAAAGGCAAGCTCACAGTCCTGTGAAAATCGCTCGTATTTCAAAATCGAAGCCGTCTCTCACTCCTCAATATCATAAACTGACAGTATACAAAAACTCTTTCCCGCTTTTGGTCTGGCGGGATTCGTGCTGGGTGCCCCATTCCAGCCTCGCGAAATTTTCGCTCTACTCGGCAAACGGGAAAAATCATTCTCACCTCGGCGTCGTATTCGGCAACGGATCGGCGAAAAAGCCGCGTGTACACGCGCCGCGAAATTAGATTAACCCTTTTAATAGTCAGCCCCTCCGGTGTATCGCTCGACGCGATTAGCAACATCGATATCGCCTCTCCTCTCGCACCTCAACTCTCTCGCTCACGGTCTCTCCTCGTCGATTGCGCGACGAATCAAAAGTCCGAAGCGGCAATTTCGGTCCCCGCGTAGCCGCCCAAAATTGAATCCCGCGATTGACGTTCGCTCCTGCACCCGTTCCACCCCTGCCGCTTTAATCTCGATAGGCATCGACGTCATCGATTTTGTTCGTTACAACGTACGGGTTTATCGTTGCTCGCGCGACACTTCTGTCGGCTCGGTTCTCCTCCTCCTCGTGCCACCCCCTCCACCTCCTACCCCTCCTCCGGATAGCAGCGATAGATGGCGCGAAGTCGCTCCCTACAACAACCCGGAGGGCCGAGGTTCGAAAAAGAGGGGGCGCCGCGCCGGGACAAAGAGGGGGTTTATATCGAGGAAAAGGGGATTTCGGATTCGCCGGACCGTGTTCACCTACTGCATCGTTTACGTCCAATACAAATGGACGCGGAAGGCCGACGTTTTGGGGAGGGATGGAGAGAGGAGAGAAGGAATAAGGACAGAGAGCAAAAAGAACGAGCGAGTGCGCCCTAACGCGAGGAGGCTTACTCGCCACGACGACGACGACGACGAGAAAAGAAGAGGAAGGGAGATGAGGGAGAGGGTGAAAGCGCGCATGAGGAAAGAAGAGAAGGGGAGGGAGAGGAGAAGACTCGAAAGGCTGAGAAACGAGAGCAGCGACCGGGATTTTAACGTCGAGCACACTCGTTTCGAGTCGATAGGTCCACTTCGGCTGGCTTGGGAGGCAGTCGACATGGTCCAGCGACTTCCTCCCCTTGGGCGCGCGCTCGCCCGAGCCCCGTCGCCCTTCCCTTACAACCGTGCCGATCGCTCAGCCATCATCTCCGAATCCGGAAGCGGCCGAGAGACACACACGAATTTCACGTGAATGTCGAGGTCGTCGTCGGCGACGACGACGACTGCAGGGACACTCGGGGATTTTGTGCTCGTGAAAAGAGCGTTTTTTCTACAGGGACCAATGGCGCGACGCGTTCGTTCAGCAATTCCCATCAGTTATTCCCCGAAATGCATAGAAAGGAAGAGACTCTGCCTTTTAGTCGGCGATATGCTGTATTCGAAGTGACTCCTTCGAGAAGAGGCTCGGCTGTCCGACGATCGCTTGCCGATTATGCCGCGACACGTCATATCTTCGGTATGTGAAGCAATTAGGGCTGGATCGACGCGACACGGGTGGGCCGCTTGGTAATTATCGACAGCGTCGCGACACACCTATGTGTTACGTAAATTCTAAGCCATCAGAGGCACGGCGAAATTGTTTTATGAATGTGCACGAGTAAAATTGCGAACGGTGCATGAGGATAGGCAAGGGTCCCGTCATCGAACGATCCCTTATCGAGAATCGTAAATCTTGTTTCGCGAGTAGCGTGCGGACAAATCCCGTCGGCCATTCGTCACTCTAGTCGAACTCGTCTGTCCAACCTCCTACCTCCGGATTTCGGGATAAATTTGAAGAGCAACGCTGTTCGAAGGAATCGCGTAAACCTCTCGAAATCGAAACCTTGACGCAGAACGAAGAGACGATGCTCGATTTGCTACTTGATCGCTGCCATGGGTGGGTGCCGAAGAAGATAATTACCGTGGGAAATAAATAACAATGAATACGTCGTCACATCATGCACCCCTTTAGGTCTCGTGTACGTGTGACAGTAGCCTCGTAGCAAATAGAACCTAGAGGAATTACCCGCTCCGGGAAGTCGACGGGACGTGGGATTGACGCGGTAATACTGGTTATCATCGTGCCGATTGCACTCGCCCCATCCTCTCGGCGCGGTACTCTTCGGCCGTATAACGCCTATATCGACTACCTTCCAATAGTACCTGCACCTGATCCGCGCTTCATCCACTCTCATAGGGCCGTGTTATTCATTACGGCGATCGTTCTTTCTTGCGATACGTGGACGTACGAAAATTGGGGAATTCTACGACATAGGTCGTGAAGTCATTGCGCGGGAAAAAATGAAACGATTTGCCGGATATGAACGAGCTATTGGTTAATTACGACGCGCACCGCCTGCGTCTATTTGTGGCACACCCAATCGTCTGACCACTAGCTTCCGTGACCACTCCTTGCCAGCGTACCTCGACTCTGACCGCAGCGGGCACAGTAGAAAAAGACAGTTAGAATATGGCAGATAAGAAACACTAGTAGGAACGGAGCGTCCCGATTAAACTCTGTTCACAAAATGTTACTATCGAGAGGAAGAAGCAAATGAATTCGAGACATGCGGCGAAATGCAGGAAGTCAAGGTTGGTTGTCGTTATCGAAGGTGGTTAAAATCTTTGTAATTAACTAGCAGGCAAGACGCCAACAGGTTACCCGCATCCGCATACCACGCATAATCTTAAATTAACCGCAAGCGTGCGTAAGCAAATGATAGACTAAAACCGATGAGTCGAAGCGTGGAATCGACAGGTTTCCGACGTGTGGGCTAACTCGTTAACCAGTACTACACGAGGAGAAGGAAAAAAAGAGAATACACGAGGAAACGAGACGAGTGGCGAGAACGTGTGAAAGGTTAGGACTATGACAACGTCGTTGTTTCGCGCGTTGTAAACGTGCCCGCTTACGAGGCATATGCAACGAATGAGAGAAGTCGGAGCAGCCACACCTTCCTGCGAAATGCGCTCTCTAACCTTTCCACCTACTCTCTCTGTCTCTCTCTCTCTCTCTCTGCCTCCCTACTGCTTCTTTGTCTAATCCTTCTTACTCTACTGGTGCTACGCGCCGGTATGGCCCTGTGCGCGTACGTGTTTACGTTACGAACGCTCCTCGCCAAGCGGAACTAACGGTAACGAACGGTTACGAACGTAAGAGACCGGTTCGGAGAGCAAACGACATTTCAGTCGAGCTGTGTGCACATGGAGAAACGTAAGAGATAGATAGATAGTGGCGGCAGCAGAGCAGGAGAGGAAACGGAGGGAGAGGGAGGGGCGTCAGCACGCGCTCGAAGGAAAGCAGGAAGGAGAGGGACGGGCACGAGAGATAGAGACGGAAATAGAGAAATGTAGAGAGAAAGAGGTAGTGGGAAAGCGGTACGCGTGGGTGTACAGGAGTGAGCGAGCGTGGAGTGGGACGAGAATGAGAGAAATTGTGGCATGCGCGCCCGGAAGGAAGGACTGCGCGACAAAGACGAACGTTCGCCAAAGATACATAGAAAGCGTCGAACGAGAGGACGACGCGAAGCTGCTGCGAGAGACGTATCCTTTTAGCAATGACCGTCGACGGAACCAACGAGCCCGACGATCGACGCCGGGCGAACATCTGGAAACTCTCGTGGCCAGATGGCGTTCCTCTGGTTTACAGCGGTCTTATGGTCGCTCTATCCGTAAGCAGCCGGACGCTGCTGTATCTCTGTGGAGTAACTGTAGACGTCCAACTGACGATGTTACACGCAGCAAAAGCAGCAACGGCGAGGACTCGACACGCCGGCGGTCTCGATCTGGGAGGCAGAATGAGTGGGTGGTACAGAGAGAGAGAGAGTGAGAGACAGGAACGTAACGAGAGAGGGACATGGAGAGAGCGACGGTGGCTGCATCTGCATCGTAACCGCGAGGCCTCAGCTAGTAAATTACACGTTGACTAGAGCTGACAACCGCAATGCGTGCTGCACGCGGTCGTGCATGGGACTCTCTGCGCGGGACGCCGTGTGTTTATGCGCCCGGTGAGTCCAGCACTGTCAACCCGAGCCTAAGCACGCCCGGAGAATTATAGATGGGGGCCGCCTTAATAAAGACCCTGCGAGATACCCCAAATTCTCCTCTATGTTCTCCGGGCAATGCTAGGGGCGGGGAAGGGTAGGAGGGCGAAGGAAACGAGCGATAGACGACGTTCGCCTAAATTCCGATACGGTTCGGTGGTAATGAGGAACTCGTGCGTATTGCTCACCGGCTTCCTCGGGAATTATGAGAAATTTGAGACGAACTTCGTGAATTGTTCTCTCCTGATAACGGAAAGGGACAATCTGCTTATGATTTCGATCAATGTCGCATTTAAACTAGTTGGCGCATTCTGCGAGCGTGTGTAAGAAAGGAATGAACCAGGCGAAAAATACGAGAAGAAAGATTCTCAAGGGCGTCTGTAAATTTTCTTTGTTTCGGATAGATGATTTATTACGAAGCGTCGAGGCCGACGAGAAAAACGGATGAGTTTGAGGAGTGCTCGCTACTCGGTGTCTACGCGTCTGGTATCAGTGCCAAACACCGGTAGTTATGTATATTAGCGGCAGTAAAACTGATGCAAATTTATTTTGAAATTCCGCGCCGCTCTCGTAAAGTCGTTTTAAAACTACCCTCGTAAAACGATTTGAGACCATTTCTTCCCTACCTCGTTTCTTCCCCCTCACCCCGGCAAGATTCTGTAACCTCGTCGTTCTCCCCAGTACGCGTCGTTGTGCTCCTCGACGTCGTCTTTGTCGTCGTCGTCGTATCGCCTCTTAAGTAATTCCACGTCCCACCCTTAAGGTAACGAGTTCGATCGTGAAAACGTGCGCTCGCCTGTATAGCCCGTTCGCGGTCGATGTGACATTTCCCCGGACGGCCCTTTTCGCCGGAGTCCCGTTTTATCGCGAACCGGATCGCGGCTGATCTCGTTAGGTCACGATGTGCTGTGACTCTACCCCTGCTACCTTTGCCACCTACGCGCCGAAGATGCATAATAAACGTCCCTCGTGTCGCTGACGTTTATTCGCCGTTTCACCGGAAGTGCGTGTAAAACGTGATTTTCCGCTACGAGACGTGTTTTCGAGGCTATATGCGCGAGGTGTTAACCCCTTGGTACTCGAAGGTTACAACATCCCTGATGTCATACATGCTCGTCAGATTCGACGTTAGAGCGAAGGCCCTTGAGAAGTCTGTATCCTTAACAGATTGATTTTTCCTATGGGTACTGCAAAAGCACCATAATATCCTAGAGACACCACGGCTCACAGTCCTCGAGAAGAACTGAAAGATTTGAGATTTTAGCGAAAACATGGGGATGAAAAAATAAATGTATTATGGCTCTTAGAATTCTTTTTTCGATGATCGTTATTATTACGGCGCCACATCGTTAATTGATGCATCGATGTTTCGCAAAAATACCAGAACCTTCACGAGCTTGTCTGGTCCACGAACGAGGGGAACGAAAATTTAAGGGCAGCGGTATATTAACGCGACAATTGGTTGTCTGAGGTTAACTGCTAAAGCATGGGAGTGAGCAGCGCGATGGTGCGAGCAGGGCACACTAGGAGAAATGGAGAGGGACGAAGCTGTGCCATGAATATGGTGCCATTAGTCACACGCCAAATCGCACTGTGGAAAGAGAGAAGTGGGTGACACAAATTTCCCGAAATTGCGCGCCCTATTGGTATCCCGAGGGATAGGCCACCGTAGTAACGCGCACAATTCCTCGTGAATGGGCATTTATCCTACCTTCAGCGCCACCCTCGCGCAACTACCTCGTCCTCCTGCAGCCACAAGCTCCACGTTCACCCTCCCTCCCCGCCCGCTTTCCATCCCGTCGTTCATCCGTTAACCCGCACCGTCTCGCAAGAAGAAAACTGCGGGGAGCCGTGGCTGCCTCATCGTGGAACGAGGACGCAAAACTTCGTAAAACCGATTCCCTGTGACAAGGCAAGCGCACCTCTTGCGAACGTCCGTGAACTTGAAGGCCGCGTCGTTGAACTTTAATCTCTCCCGTCTCCGTTCCCCTTCTACCCTACATTCCATGAATCCTCAAACTCGTTCTCCTCGACTTGCCGTCCTTTACCTCCCCTCTTCTCTACTTTTCTGTTCCTCTTACTCTCACGGATTCTCTTTGTCGCTCTGTCTCTTCCCCCACCATCGAGACCATCAAACTACACCATCGAAACATTCGGCCTGGAATGGCGGCCTCGACGCTCCTGTCACCGGCAGGCCTCGTCGTTACATCTCAAAAGGCAGCAATGAAACGGTTAACTAAATTGCTACACGCTGGCTGTCACAGGCAGAACCGGCTCTGCCTTTCCCGTACCTCGCTAGTTCTCGCTAGCCCTCGCTAGGTCCCCTCCCTTCGTTTCCAACGTTCCTCTTCGCTCGGTCGGTCCCTGCCCGAAGGCTCACGCCTCCCTTTTCCGTTTCGAACTGCAACGAACCGCGCCTGCGGGAACCAGCGCGCTGGGAGGATTCACTGCTCTCGGATGCGTCTCTGTAACTTGGGAGCTGCGAAAGTAGAGATGAGCAGCGGCGAGAGAATAATCGATACCGCGCCGTTATCGACGATCTCCTCCGTTCGGTGGGAAAAGAATGGATTTCGCGTAGACGCGTTTACAGGTGGAACACATAAGAGAGCGTTTAATTATTTTATTTAAAGCATATTAACGAGGTACTTGGTTACACTCGATGCCAGTAAGTAACGTCGGGCACGGGTTGTCTGAAAGCGTAGGGCTCGCAATTGGTGCCTCTGATGAGATCGTCCACGTAGCCCCTGATTATACGGAAATTGGTCTCAGTGGGTTTCAGGGTTTTGTTAATCGTCTTCTGTAGCCTGTTGGTATTAAACCAGAGCTCCTCCTGATTTCGATTGTTTACGATGACTTTGATGCCGCTGACGTACTGCAGGGTCTCCTCATCCTGAGCCACTATCACTACGTTCTCTGGCGTGAACGGTTTCTCAATGTTCCAGCAGGCTATGGCGGTCAACTGTACCAATTGGAAAAACAACACGCCCCTGCGTGAGGTTGCCTGTGCGCCCGCCTGGCTCGCACGCTTATAATTCGACTGAAACACGTCCGGTGGCTGATACTCGCTCGCCTTCAGCGACGAAGTGTCCGCAAATTTCTGATAATAACTGGCTAGGGAGTTGAAATAGAGGTACCTGCAAAATTACACCATACCGCGGCTCGTGAGAAAAATTCTGTTCACGGTTCGACGATTATGCGTGAGCCGGGAGTTACGCAAGATATGGTGGGTTACTTGGTGCGCGGGCCTCAAGCTTCGGCAATGGCACGTGATGTTACGCGATCAACGAATTACTCAAGGTAACAGTGTTGTAATGACCCCATTAATAACGCGATAATTATAACCTCGTAAAGAGGGTTGACCGCGACGTCTAGGAATGTTTTCGGTCAAAGTCACGCACGCTGGGGGACTCAACGTCATAGAGAAAATATTTTCGCAATAAAGTTGGGAGAGAAAAGTGTCGAATCTGGCCTCGCTAGGCAGTACGTCGAACATCGGGGTTACCTTTCGCAAAGGTACAGGAATCGATTCACCTATCGATAAAGCTTCCGCGCCGTCGAGCTTAAACGCGGTTTAATTAACGGGCAATACCTGCGGTCATAAAAGCCTGGCGGTGACAGGGACATGCCGAGAGTGCCGTCAGTCAGATCGAACCATTCCCCGGCGATTGTAATGTTCATGGCGTCGTCGTCCGGTCCGAAGGCATTTCCCTGTGTATTGTTTACTCGCCACGAGCGATCGCGATAAAAATCGTATATCAGCAATCCGTTGTGCTCGACGTCGGCCACGTAGAGATGAGTGTCCATGCAGGTCTTTCCGACCTCGACGATAGGCGTCACGTATGACGCCATGCCGCTCAACGTCTGATCATCCGGCACCACGTACTTGTGAATAGGACGATCAGTGCGTAGATCGAAGATCACGATCTTCGTTGAACAGACGGGCTTCCCCTCGGCTCTTCCGGAGTCGACCACCCACAAACGATTGCATTCGTCTATCTGTATAGATTACACACGAGGATCGCCTAAGATACATCCTGAGATCACGAATTTATGCAATTAAAAGAAGCATGTCATTCGATCTCCATTGGATCGATGGGATGATTTACCGCGAGTCTGTAGACGGACACGAGGCTGTCGCAGTTGAACGGCGTGTGCCAGGACCAGTTTGGATAAGGCGTCAGCAAGGGTCCACCCAGGCCCTTCAGTGTTGTCACCAACGATAACGTCACCGGTACACCCTCCAACCACTGTGGGCTAGTTACGAACACTCTACCCGCCTTATCTATGTCTACGTCTTGCGTAAAGGCATTCCCAAGCGTGTAGTTCTTTCCCGTAAGCTGTACGTTTGGCCATACCCAGTCGAGATATTTCCACTGAAACACCACTTGGAGATTGGCACCCCGTGCTCCTTCCAAAGCGGCCAAAATCGCGAACATTATCCACAGAATATCCATTTTGGATCGCGCGTGAAAAGGGGATCGATCTCCTTATGACGATGCTCGTTACGACGATACTATTCGTTGCGTGGTTAGCCCGGTTCTAACGGCGATTGCACCGACTACTACGATCACCGAACAAACCAATCGTACCGCGAACCCCTTCGATCGGTCTGAAACGCGCCTACTCAAGCAACTATGCTCTGAAGCAAGTCTGCGACTGCGAGCCTGCACCACAAAACCACGCGCCGAGGCGGCACCAGTCGCGCCAATTCCCGACAATGCCGTGGGTCTTTGCTCTACGCCGTGACCGTCAGTCCCCTCCACCAGCAGCACCTCCCCATTTCTCGAGAATCGGATCGGCCGGTTGATGGCGGCCTCACCATCATCGACGCTTTCCTCGTTTATGCTAATCGAAAGGGAGTCCGGCTTACCTTCGGTTGGAGCGCTGCCAGACGAGCTAGCGCGAGGTATGATTCACTGGACAATCAGGAAACGATGGATACTGTTTACGACGTGGCACAAGGTGCGAGGAGGTCGCCGCACGCGAGCCGCCACCCATCAGGGAACAAGGTTTCCTTCGTTCCAACTGTTACAAGGCCCTGGCGGCGGCGCCTTGGCGCGACAACGATATAACGTTAATAAGGAGCAGCCACGAAAATGGAATAATGGTCGTAACACGTTGATCACCCTGATCGTCAAGGTTTATGTCATGATCGTGTACCGTCGCGTCGCCGTCGCACCTGTTTATCCATTGGCAGGATTATTTTTGCAACGCGCGCGTTTCGTAGCGACTCGGTGGCGTAGTTTTCGAAGCCTGTTAAACAGATGCGGTGCGTTCTCACGGGGAAAACCAAACGAGTCATTCGTATTTTTTTACACGTTCCCGAGTTACATTCCTATGCGCAGAAACGAAACAGACCACGGTATTTAGACAGCATGCGCTGGTGCTTTAATAGCGCGTGAGAGAGAGAGAGAGAGAGAGAGAGAGAGAGAGAGAAACCCGTTCGAAATTCTCTCCAATTTCTGCAAGATAAGTTAATAACTCGTTCGGTGTTCGTGCGCGTGACTACTCTTTTTATTTCCGGGGTATCTCGTAGCTGTGACTGCGAGAAACGTAAGCGCAGATAAAAAAGGGGAGGACTGTACGTACGTTATTGACATGTGCGTGTTACCATTGAATCTAGAAAGCGATTAGATGTCGATATGCTTGGACGTCCGGAATAATTGAAGTGAATAGACGCAAAAAGGATCCTGTTATTGCGTCGAGAAGCAGAGATTATCCTCGATCGGAAGTAACTCGTTAGATCGCGGTGGGCTTAAACATACTGCGCAAGAAATGATGGATGTTATTACCTATTCATCGCAATTACAAGTGCGCGATTCCATAAATATCTCGATCGATGATACAACAATGGCTTCGTCTTTTAGATCCTTGCGAAAATCACGACTGGCAGGCACGGAGGGCGACCTTCGACGAGCACCGGCAAGGCAGCGAGATTCGAAAGTAGAACTATAACGTGTAAACAGATGGGCGCCCACGCGAGATGAAGTGGTGATGCGACGTGCCTTTTTGTACATGCGCGTTTACGCAGAAAAGTCCCCTTCTATTCGAGACATTTACTTTCGCAATACGCCCGGGCGAAACGGCGCTGCTACTCAGGAGTGAAGTAAACAGCGGATGTGTATCCAAACGGCTGTGTACGTTTCACAGCTCAACCGTTCATGAAAATCAAGCGTAGAAATGGGAAATGCAAAACAATGCGTGCGATAATATGGTCGTCGCCGACGAGCATCTGAGCAGTTATCGTAATGGTAATTGTAAAAGTAAACTCTTATATTTTCGTGTAATTCGTGCCTACTTCCTTCGCATTATTAATGGGACGCTCACGTAAACTCGCGTGAACGCGATAAAGCACGTACTATTCCGCATAGTCTACATCAACCACGTATCGTCGATGGCCCTGAAAGATCCGACGCAAGTCGAATGGAATATTATTAACGATACTTTCCGCATATGATGTACGCTCCACACTTATCCCATGCAGTGACTAACAACATGCGGCGAGTGTTCCCGGATGGTGTACCGAAAGTTATCGAAACAAATTCATTCTAACCCTTGACGTTTATTGAATTATTACAAAAAGGCAGTGGATTAAAGTGCCACCGTTCCTACCTCGGCATTTATAACAATTAATAAGTCACTCCCTTTACGGTCGTGCCTGAAAAGGGGTAAGGCTCGAGGTGCATCTACCAGGGAGACACGGACGATGCAAATCATCGGTGGTGGCTGGCAACGCCAAACGACCGCGTACCGAAAAGATAAAGACGTTCGAAACATAATAAGAAGTCTCGCTGTTCGCGAGCAGAAACGACGGCAAATTCATTTCCCTGGACTGTTCCCCGTGTCGTTAACCGTCGGGGGTGGCGATCACGCAATGCCACCATAAACGGCGACGACGCTTTTCATCGCGTTGGGAGCACTCCTTTTTTTTCATTCTCCATATCTGCCCCGAGCTGCGCGCGCGACCAACCGACCGCTCCGAATCGCCGACGAGCGATTTACGCTTTACGGTATCCGGAAAGCGTGGCCTTCGCGTTCTCCGCCACACGACGACGGACGTACTGAGAGTTCCTGGCAAACCATAAATCACCGCTCCAGTCACGATTAAGCCGAACGAGAAGACAAATGGGCGGCTAATTTCAATTTTAATGCGAAGGTATCAGTTTTGTTCCGAGGTACAGTATGCGCCCCCCTTGCGCTACTAACGAGCGAAGTCTGGGATGATCGGATGAGCGTTGGTCGTTCCAATAGATTTAAGTTGCACCTATATAAAGCCAACGAGGGAAGTTCGGTAACCCACGCACTCCGATTTTTTTCAAACTTTGCAGGTTTGAAAAGGACCTCGATATAACCATCATATCATTTTTTGATTCGACTACTCTTTAGTTTTTCGGGGTGAAAACATACCTTAAAGATTAGATTATGGTTTCCTATTTTACAGAATGTCCTGGACAGTATCCTACGTCCAAAAAATTGGTCCGACAGAAATTGAATGGTTTTTTATGTTCCACAAAACAGTGCAAAAAAGTTTTGAAAAATTTGTTGTTCAACTAAAGAAGCATTGCCCAGTACTCTTACATAATGAAGTATTCGTTTTTTAAAGAATAAAAAAACACGAAAAGTTGTATTTTAATTGCAAATCTATCGGTTAAATATATCTGACGATGCGATGTTTCAGTAATGTTATTTGATGCCAAACGCGCGGCGTTACGCGGCATGCTCTTCGGACGATGTACCGCAAACGACGATACAATATCAAGCACTTCTGATTACTATTTATTTATCTTATTGCTAATACACCGGTGTGTACCAATGACATCAAAATCGAATGGATAGGTATATTTATTTCATAATTGCTAACAATAAATTTCTGTTTTATAATCGTGTCTTATCGTTTCTGTTTGACTTATTGGCGCTAACTCGAAATTTGGGACATTCTTTAAACTAAAAATTAATGATAATTTATAATGTGTTTCGAATTAAAGATTAAAAATCGGAATGTGCAGGTTACCGAACTATTCTTGGAAGTGACTTGCATTCGCAAACGTATGAATGAGTAAAGTCGAGGTACTCGAAAGAACCGATCAATCGGGCGAGGGTCCAAATGCAATTAAGAGAGACATTTTCTCGAGGGAAATCCAATAGGGTTCTCAATTATAATAATTATAGCTCGGTAGCCGTCGCCAAAAAGTCAAATTATTTAGGGCAATTAGACAGATTAGCGAAGCGTGATTCCCTTAGAAAAAAAGAAAAATATTTTCGCGAAGTAACAAGCGTACTGACCTGTCATTTTGTTAAACCCAACCGACCAATTTTCGTCGAATTCCAGATGCCTGTATTTAGACTAGCATCGTCGAGTTCCATGGGGTAAGTCGGATATTTCGGTAAGATAAGAAAATAGAAAGAAGACCCCGATGTGGCGTACGATTTCCGGAATACACATGATTTCGATCTATCATCTTGAAGGAGCATCACCCAACCAGATGGATAGTATCGATAATCATTCCTCTTTAAAAAGTGAACTACGCATTTTCAGGCTAAAGATGTAAATTACGACGAGCATTATACTTTTTATCGGAGTATACTCCACACGTTCTCGTGGTTTCCATAAAAGAAGACCGAAGCAATAATTTACGCTCGGAGGAGGGCACCAATTAACGGGTCTTAAGTCGAGAATACATTTAACCGTAATACCAATAGGGGGGACTTTTTCTGTTCCTTTTACATCGTCGGCTTGGTTCTGTCGTAATCATTTTAAAAAAAGTGGCGAATGGGGACTCGAGCGATCGATCGAGCGAAAAGATCGTGTCTCCTCAACCTTGCAGCGTAAATCCTCCTTTCACGGACAAACATCAGCCAGATATCCTACTCCCTTTTCCCTCTCTCTCTCACTTTTTCTCAATCCATCTTTCTCGTTCTCTCCCGAACAATTTCCCCGTGTCGCCCTGTTAGGCTTAATCGAAGGAAAAAAGAGAAATCGAGCGATCCACTGTGACGCCGTTCGTTATTCCGGACGTGCGACGGCTCGAACTTCCGAACTGCCATTCTTCCGGAAGCTCGCGTCGCCCGATTTTATATCGACGGAGGAAGAAGGAAGAGAAAGAGGGGCAGCACGAGCAAAGTGCAGGATAGAGTCGCAAGATGCGTCGCTCTCGCTACGGTAGAAACAGTTCGGCTTCCCTCCGCCCTATCCCTCTCGCAGTTCCACCATCACCTTTCCTTCCACCTCATCCTTTTCCCCTCCCTCCTCCTTCTTCTTAAACTGAGTTTGGTAAACCCTCGTACAAGTCGAAGTTCTGACCGTGCGGGTGGCGTCCAAGGGGCGTAAGGGCGGAGGCGCCGTAAAAGTTGGGCGAAGTCAATTTTGCAGTTGAAGTTGGTAATGCGATTTGTGCCGGAATAAATAGTTTGAGAGGGGGTGGGTGGGAGTGTGGGTTCAGGGGGACAAGCAAGGAGCAGAAGAGGAGGGTGGAGGGCGAGGAAAGCAAACGGCGTGTCCCCGCACTCCTTTTCTCTCTACGGTGACATGCGCCCCCTCGAGCCACCCCCACACAATCCGTGAGACCGAAATCCACTCGAGTTCGAGTTACGGACACATCCGGCAAACTGTCGAAGCTGCATGAGCGGCGCGCAGCTACAAGCGGGAGTGACCTTTCGCGCGAAATCGAATAAGTGAGCGGTCGAGGCCCCATAGAATAAAAAACCGAAGCGTCCGGTTCGGCCGATGAAAAACGAATAATAATCTCTCGGCGAGGTCGCACGGTAGAATTCGAGACGCGACGAGATCGACTTATGTACCCCGCAGCAGTGCGTTCGGTATTCGAATGGAACCGACGGAAAACGTTTCACTGCTTATCCGCGATTCATCGACAGTGTTAAACTACTCGTTAACTTTTCCCGCACTCATGCCGTCGGCGCCGGCCGACGCGTCGTTTGTGCGCTCGTCATTAACAATCATCGCGCGCCATCGGCGCGTAACGACCGCGTGCTTCTTCGCGTAGTTACACCGCGGGACGATGAAGCGAGATACGGGTGGAGAGTAATTTTCGGTTACTCTCAGTT